>VDFB02038091.1:0-49496 GCA_007258455.2 Sequoia sempervirens | reverse complement strand
TTGTAAGTCCACACCAGAAGAATATCTCAAGCCATACCCAACTGTGCCACACAAGTATCTCAGGATATGTTTTGCTACAACTAGATGTATTTGCCTTGGTTCACACATGAACTGACTAAGTACACTCACTACATAGCAAATATCCGGTCTAGTATTGACTAGATACATCAACAATCCAATCAACTGCCTATATATCGAGGAATCCACCAGATTTGAACTAGTTGCAGCCTCTTTCAACTTATGCAAGTTGGTCTCCATAGGCGTAGACATGGATTTGCAATCCATCATACCAAATCTCTTCAGAATGAAAATAGTGTACTTCCCTTGACTCAAAAAGATCTCACTAGGCTTCTGCCAAACTTCTAAACCAAGGAAGTAATGCATGTATCTAAGATCCTTCATTTCAAATTCAGAAGCTAACTCCTTGCATTTGATAATGAGGTAATCTTCTCCAGTAAGAATTAAATCACATAAAGGACCTAGATCAACTAGATTACTATCTTCTCCAGGTTCAGTAGGCTCCCTCTGAATCTCCAAGTACTTGCACCAACCTTCTGACCTCTTTGTCCAAGATTGTCTACAATGCTTGCCTTAGAGAAAGTTTTCCAGAGCACACCTCTGATATTGTAGAGAGTTCAAGATTGTCCTCCTCGACCTCAACCCAGATCACACTATTTTGAATAGGTTTGCGGAGCTACCAATGTCAAATCCAGATAGATTATCTTGTGCAATTTTGTTCTCAGCAGTTGGAGAGGTCTTCCAAGAACATTTATCATCAGCCTTGCAACGCTACAACCTTCACTTCTCAATGAGTCACAAAACTCCCTCTTGATCCCTGCCTCAGAGATTGCAAAGAAGACTTTTAAAAGTGAACTCCCTCTAGCCACCAACTCAGTCCCATGGCTGCAAGTTGTGACTCCATGCTTGATTATTTCTTTGGTCAGCATGACTTCCTCACAAGATGTCTAAAGCTCTTCCTCCTTGTGCAATCTCTCATTACTTTCTTGCTCCTCGAACTGTCCTGGAAGTGTTTTAGAGAGAGATTACTAATAGTTTATAACTATCCAAAGAAATATCAAGGCTAGAATCATACAAGGTTTACTGTCTCAAAAATTTATGAATATTAAAACATAAAAATAATGAAATTAACCTATAAGTGAAATATGTAGCAAATATCAAAAGATCAGAATGAAGGGATAAGGAAACTTATATTTATTGAATTATGATATAACTCTTTCTTCCATCTTTCACTCCTCTCGAGAGTGCTAAGCTCAACACAATAAAAGACAATCTGCACAACTACAGATTTCTTGAATGCATTATGCAGTTAGCATGTAGAACCAGCCCTCTCCAAGAGTCAAGGCTCTATCACAGTTCATGCATTAGAGAATGATATCAATGTGACCAACTAATCATCATCGAAATTGCAATTCTCTTTTTATTTCAAAATCACACTCAGAAATCTTCACAACTAGCATGAAAATAACTTGCAAAGAATAATTTGAATCTTCAAAGGATCTTATGCCAGTGAACACAATTCAAGAGAAACCACGATCTCTCTTTACTAATCACACATGATCCAAATAAATGATATAACTGAAATTCAGCCTAGAAAGGTGATTTCAAAAAAACAAAGAATACTTATCTCTTTAAATATTTTGATGGTACACTATAGAGTTGGATCTATGGTTGTGACTCATCTTTGCCACCTTTAGTGATGTCATCCTTGAATTTACACCTATTATAGGAGCCACATTTCGAGGTTTGCAATGACCCACAGATCATCTCCAACACAGATAATGACCAAGGCACCAAAGCTTCCCAGATCTCAAATTATATGGTGAAATCAATAATAAGTAGATGTATTCTCCAAAATTGATTTCTCATAGCCTTTCCACCATTAAGCAACTTCTGCACAACTGAAGCAAGCTTATCCAAGGCAAACTCGGCCTTGTGCCTATGAGTCTGGAAAGGTATTGAGGGATATGCTTCTCCCGTATATGTGCATAGGTAAACACATGCCCGTCATCAAGATTTAGCCCAAGCCTTTACTGAGGATGTTGATTCTAATAATGTCGTCTCCATAAGTTGTCCAAGCCCGATCAACATGAATACAGAGTCCAGATGTACAACCAGCATATTGAATATGTATTGAGGATATTTAACCAACCGACAACTCAACCACCCAAAAATAAGAAGTGTTGCCAATACTTTTATTAACAGAGATAAATATGCTATCAACTCTACTCAATACAAGCAACGATAATTCCAAAATGAATTATGAACAACAGTTGCGTGCTTCCACCAAAAGCAATATTCTGATATCTCAAAACAGAATGCCCGATAATGCAATATAGCCATAATATGATTCTCATGCCTCAAAGACTTTGAAAGATTGATGAGATTTGTCTTAAGCGATTTGTGCTCCCAAAGATATCTCTCGCATACAAGATGTATTAGTCAACTATAGAGTCCAACGCCTATAGTAGCGCCCAATCATCCCTAGCACCCGCAATTATAATATGGCGCCCAGATACAAAGTTCCCATGAAATGCGATGCCGGAAGGATGCGCACCAATCCTGAGAGTCTCTCCAATGTTGCAGAGTACCAACACTTGCAAAGAGATTAATCAATGCATAACGATAATGTAATTGCACAAATACTTAATTTGCTTCTCCAAGTATCGATACATCATTGCTTCGTTTCTTTTGACATAAATTTCTGCCATATCTGATCGGATCTTTTTTAAGACCCACTTTGATACCATGTTAATTTTATTATGATCAAATGTAGAGCACAAAAATTTAACTTAAAATTAGACAATAAAACATATACCCTGGGAAAACCCTCCTTTTGAAGGAGAAAAACCCAACAACCATATATCACTTATATATTGAATATCAACAAAATGTATCCTTTACAAGAAGGCCAATATGAAGGCCAAGAAGGAGCACAATAACCAGATGCTAAACACAGCAATATGATGGTCCTCCTAGATGATAGATAAACAGCCTTCAATCAATATCGATCTGCACTTCTTATTCACACTTGATGATATTGAACTTATGTGAATAAACGAATTGAAATTGGATAATTACAATGGACAAATCAATGTGTATATATACAAATGAATGGGAGAGACGCATCCCTCCAAATCCTTCACGTCGGCCTCCATTCAAAAGTCGTGACTCTAAGATACATGATGTCGGCTTCAAGAAATTGTGTCTCTTCATAAATGGAAGTCGGCCTCAAATATTAAATGCCTTCTAATAAAAGATGTGACTCTCAAGATGAATTTGTATCTTCTCATGTTGGTCATAATCAAATTATAAAATGAAGCACCTCTTCATTTAAATAAGATGTTTATAATTCAAATAGCCGTTAGGCTATAATTTGAATTGCCTTCAACAAGTCGTGTAGCAGCCCAATATTGCTTAATAACATCAACACTATGGAGGAGTCTAAGAAAAGAGGGAAGCTTTAACAAGTTCATTGCCCTTATCCCAAAAAAGGAGCAAGCAATTCATTTGGATGATTATAGACCAATATCCCTATGCAACATAGTATATATAATTATCTCCAAAGCAATAGCTAATATATTGAAATATTTTTTTTCCTAACATCTTTGTTGAGGAGCAAAATGGTTTGGTTCCTGGTTGGTCGATATTAGATGGTGTAATTGTTGCCCAAGAGGCAATTCACTCAATTTTGAATACTAGACGTAGAAGTATGTTGGTTAAGTTAGATATAAAGAAAGCCTATGATAGGATCAATAAAAGATTTTTTATCAAAGTGTTGGATGATCAAGTATTCAGTAGAAGATGGATATAGTGGATGTTTAGTTTGGTATCCACTCCAAGATTTTTGATTCTAGTGAATGGAAATCCTCATGGCTTATTTGTAGCCTATTGAGGATTACGATAAGGGGGTCCTCTCTCCCCCTTCCTCTTCATTTTAATGGAATATGCTTTCAGGAGAATAATAAATGTTGCAACACAAATCAAAAGTGGGAAGGTATAACAATCCCCCAATCTTACATCAATTTCTTAATGATGCAATGCTCTTTGGAGTATCCAAGACAAGAGATGTCATAGTAATAAAAGAAATATTAGAAGTATATTCAAACTCCTTAAGATAATTTGTTGATGTAACCAAATCATAAGTCCTCTTCATTCCCACCAAATCACATAAACAACAACAAATTATCAAGATACTAGACTTCAAGAAAGGTTCTCTTCCTTGCACTTACCTTGGGCTACCATTTTCCTCTGGCATGAGAACTGTAAAGGTGTGGGGTCCCCTAATAGAAAAAATGTAGTAAAAACATTTCCTCTTGGAAGTGTCATTGGCTCTCTTGGGTTGGTAATTAATTAAGCTAAAAGTTGTAATTTCAACCATTATAATTTTTCTTCTTTCATGCCTTCGAGTGATGATTAAATAAAAAATGGGGAATTTATTTTGGCAAGGGTCATCGAAGGACAAGAAAATCCAATTGATAGTGTGGGATTCAATTTGCAAGCCAAGGAATGTATGAGGTGTTGGGCTAAGAAAGCAACTCTCGCAAAGTCGAGGTAAGAAAGAAACTCTCACAAAGTCGTTCTTCGAGCTAAGCTGATATAGAACATGCATGTCAATCCAAATATAAAATGGGAACGAATCATACAAAACAAATATCTAAACTATCACAAGACCACAAGTATTTTTTTCTACAAGGAATCCCCCAAAAGGATCTCGATTATGGAACTTCATTTTCTCACACAAAACTATTGTTATAGACTACCTAACTTGGGAGGTTAGGATTAGACTAACTACTCTCTTCTAGGAGGATTCCTGGAATGGATATCCAAAAATTAAAAAAATTAGGTATTTCTCTCAGACCAAGCAAATTCTATCATCAAGGTGGGGTACTTGAGGCTAATTATGCCCACAAAGTAACAAACTCGTGTATTCCATCATGGCATTGGAAATATATGTCGAATGAGGGCATCCTTATAAATGGAGTTGAAGAATTGCAAGAAATTCTCAACTCACATGTAATTCTCCTAATTGATGACATTGATCGTCTTAGATGGACTTGCTCTAGCAATGGGCAATATTCAACTAGAATGGGTTACACAATTGCAAAAGATGCAAGAGATAAAATAGAGATTCCAAATCACTTATGTTGAAATAAAGTTTGTCTTCCAAAAGTTGGGATGTTTGCTTGGACTACCTTACAAAAAATAATTTTAACTGCTCACAGTTTCAAGAAGCTAGGTTTGTATGGCCCCTCTAGGTGTCCTCTTTGTAAAGATTTTGAAGAATCCCACGATCATCTTCTCCTTGGTTGTCAATTCTCTTAGGAGTGTTGGATATGGTTGTGCACAAAACTCAATTGAGTAATTGCATCACCAAATTATATCCTTAGTTTGTTTCAATCATGGCCAATTTTGAATAATTCGACCATTCTTAAATTCTTATAGATTTTGTCCTTCCATTTTGATATGGTAAATTTGTAAAGAGAGAACAAAAAGATTTTTTAGGACAAAAAAATGCCTCTCCCATCTTTCCTGAACAAATGTTGAAACATTTATAGTTGAAACAACAAACAACAAAGTTGGTTCAAAGATAAATCGGAGTCAAAAAATATTATATTTAGACAATTAGATGTGAAAAATATGGTTATGACTCAAGAATAACCCTTGTTAATGTGGTTGGGGGCACTAAAACCCTTAGAAAATGATTTGAAGTCAAATAGAGCCCTCCAAAATTTGGTTGGGTTAAAATGAATTTCAACGACGCCTCTAGATAGAACCCTAGTCCTTATAGTGTTGGTTGCATCTTTTTTGAGACTATATGAGAGCCACATTTTGGAAGACGTCGTGGTGTCACAAACAATGAAGCAACATTATAGACTTTACCCCTTGGCTTACAAATATACCTAAACCTAAATAAAACAAAAATTGAAACCGAGGGTGACTCATTCCTAATAATCAACGCAGTTAGATCTAAAAGACTCGATGGGTGGAAATTGAACTCTTTTCTCCTAGCAATTCAAAGTGAATTACCAAAATTGCAGGATTACATCGTCAATCACATTTATAGGAAAGAGAATTCAGAGTTTGATTTGTTGGCGAATAGGGCAATCAATGCAGATGGTGACATGGAGATCTAAGTACTATCCCATGATTAACTCTGATATGGTGATGAACGATGGGAGATCAAGTAATATTTTTTTTTTTAATTACTTATGGCAAAGTGGTGTGTATCAAGGGCCTTTGAGATGTATTTTCATAATTAAACATTACTGGAATATTTTTCCTCTCATTTTGTGTGTGAGTCATCTACAGAAGCTTTAAAATTAGCCAATTTCACGTCTCCACATTGAATTTTGTTTTGATTGATTGGTGTCTTCTGGAGATGGATACACCTATTCTCTTGGTTTCTTGCCATTGAAAGATGGCTTTTTCCTGGGCCATATCACGAAGACATGCTTGTAGAGTGTCTTTAAGACGTGCAACAGTCTCATTTTGTAAGCTGTTCAATGGGTGTTAGGAGATGATTCCATGCTTGGTAGCCTTATATATCTCGATTAAACTCGGACATCGCTTCAATTTTTGTTGCCTCTCTTCTATAAATGGGCGGAATGAAAGATGTTACCAGGAACTTGGCCACAGACACTGGTGAAACGACAATTTCTAGGTGGCTTGAACAAGGTACTAGAGGTGGCTAGATACGACAATGGTGTCCCAATGCCTTCAAATTTCAACAGGTTAGTGTTTCATGGAGATATTGTTGAATGTTTTCCTTTTATGTTCTCTTATGGTGTGCTTCCTCTGCTCTTGATCATCGTCACAAAGCCTTGAAGGATGATGAGTTCTTCAAGAAAGTCTTGGAATTAATGGATTCAGAGGGTTTGGTTTGTCTCTATCCATATCAAAGAATGTCGGGATGAATCTTTGGTTGTTCCAATGTAATACCATATATGGTTGTCTATGTGGTGATTCAGATTCTGAAACAAATGAATTAAGCATTATGGTTAGTAGTATCTCAGTCTGTCAGTTTTTGACACAGCCACTATTAGTAGATAGTATTTAATATGAATACTACAGCCAGATTTTCTCATAGATACTACCAGAGTAATACTCAATGTTAATAGTATGGTGATGTTGGGCTATGCTTCCTTACGGTGACCAAAATGTCAAAAAAAAAGAGATTAATATAAAGGGTGCAACCCCCTATATTGTGTTTTACCAAGCAAAAACATAATTTAAAGTTATATTTAAAAAATGAAATTAAAATTAAAACTAAAACTTTTTAATATTTAAAGGCCTACGGCTTATGTCAAGTGTGGCAACCCTTTACCTGGATAGAAGGCTGAGATTTTGAAAGGGGGCCATACCTAATGGACGGTGTGGGGTTCTTTATCAAAGATTGGGAATCAAATTTCAATCCCCTCGTTCAAGACTTGGAAGGAATGATGGGAGGCAACAACCCTTGCAAAGATTGACAATAAGATTGGAACATCAAACTATGAAACCATACACCCCAAATCATTTTCCTGATGCCTTCAAGAAGTGCTATAATAACTTTATATCCAGTTAGTAAATTCAATGGCCGTTGTTGCTCTTTCGAGATGATAATTTGGAGCAATGTCATCAAATTTCAATCCCCTCGTTCAAGACTTGGAAGGAATGCTGGGAGACAACAACCCTTGCAAAGATTGACAATAAGACTGGAACATCAAACTATGAAACCATACACCCCAAATCATTTTCCTGATGCCTTCAAGAAGTGCTATAATAACTTCATATCCAGTTAGTAAATTCAATCGCCGTTGTTGCTCTTTCGAGATAATAATTTGGAGCAATGTCTTGATCTTCGAGAGATCATTGGCCATGATGTTCTCTGACCAATTTATATATCATTCGCTCCCTTAAAACTGACTATTATTCTCCACAGTGATTTTCTAGTTTGGCTGCTTGGATGTTTGAATTATACACTATTTGGTTGAAATATATGTATCATCAGAGTGTAAACTTATCCTTGCGATGCTAAGATATATAAGACACAACTAGTTGAAATTGGCTCCACTTTCTTAGCAAGTCAAAATCACAAGGTTAACCTTCAAATTCCCTCCAAAACCCTTTTAGATTTGTCTTTATCTTATAACCAGTTGGATGATATGCTAGCACAAAGTTTAAATAACAAATCTTGTATTGACACATGAAACTAGCTGTTTTGCACAAAGACACAATCATGAAACATTAACACAAATGTTTTGCATGTGGCCTTCATGCATACCCCTTAAAAAATCAACCTCTATCAAATTAGCAAGCAAATTTAACAGGAAATGTGTGCCCGTCATAATTGCAATTTAGAAACTTATGTCTTTTACCTATTCAATTATTCCTCCCCGCTGCTATCTCGGGTTCCAAATGACTATGAACCTAATGCATAATCCTACTTGCAGACATTATGTATACATGTCCTAACATAGAATAATGTTATCCATCCCCTGTACGCAACTGAATAGAGCTGCCAAATGCACAGTACAACTGAATCTATCCTTATGCACACTAAAGGCCAAAACAAGCAAATAAAGGCTATATCAGAGACCAAAAAGAGATGCGGCAAGATCTAAATAAAATATTTTTTTTTTGAAAGACCCAGTTGGCCTTGGAAATAGATCTCAAAAACCGGGATCCCAACATTTGAAATATGCATAAAATTTAAGACGGAGACTAGTTGCTTTTAGCCCATCTAAACAGAAGAAGATGTTGGCAATCAATCGTTTACCTAATTAAAAATAAGGCTAATAGCCAAATAAGCGATAACCATCAACAAACTTACCCCAATTCGGTAAGTCACTTCAACCTATATACCAGAAACAAGCAAATGCCAAATAGAGACACGATTACCCAAACAAAAAACCCTAACCGTCATAATCAACATTAAGAGAATAGCAAAGATATACCCACTAACACCGACATGACAATACACACAAGATAGGAAGCAAACTACAGCAGAAAGTTGCAAAAAGCAAACGAAATCTTATGACATATCTCTAAATCTGAATGCTCATGTCGATAAAATGACCCAAATTACCAAACTTACTGTCTCCCCTTGACTAAAGGATGCCAAAACATACTATACAGCTTCGACTAATAACTCTCTAAATCATCCGATGCAATTACAAATAAGTAATTTGTTTCTCATTTATACAAGTCAGAAAAGGCTTTCTAGGCCGAGTATCTCTCACAGAAGCCAAAAGGCTCGGTGCCCAGTGCGTTTCATCAACCTTGTATAGAGAGATTAAATTTAAGAAAGAAAAGGAAAAAAAATTAACAAACTTAATTCGATTGATTCAAGGCCTCAGCAAGCTAGAGGTAACAATCTGCACAGACAATGTCTCAGATGGTACGGACAATTTCTTCCTCATCAGCCATGATTAAAATTTAGATTGCGTCATTAAGATGCAAAGATGTCATCCAAACCCTTATCGCATACCAACACACTACAGAGAGAATGGCAAAAACTGAGGAAAAAAGATACCTGATATGTAGGTTTTAGAGAAGAAGTTAAGCCGTCACTTGTTAACCAAGATTCAAAACTAAAGAGCAAACAGAAAGGAAACAAAATTGAAGATAAGTGAGGCAGAAAATTAGATAACATAGTCGCCTCTGTAGTAGGAAAAAATCCGACCTCGTATCCCTTTGCTAATATAGCTAGCTATCTTGCAAAATTTATGACAGCGGTAAACCCTGATTGGAAATCCTTCAAACCCTAACCCTAATTCGCTAAAGAAATTGCTTGCGTGTAAATAAAAAATAAATTTTACTTTATGAAAATGACATGTACGAGCAGCGGAGATTAAATCCACACATTTTAGCGAGCCCTGCACATCAGGTTCTTCGGTGTAGAGGAAATAACCATCCCTCTACAAAATAGGGTAAACAAATGAATTTTAAATGATACTTTAGGTAAATAAAAGTAGGTTGTATAATTGGATTGATTAATGTCAATTGAGATAATAGATAAATATGTTTTAGATTAAAATAAGAGTTGATTAGGATTTGCATATTTTAGACATTGTAAATTTATTTAATTGTACATTGTGATAGAGGATTAAAAAAAATAATTTGAGATTAAATTTATGAACAAAAGATTGAGACGTAGAATGGAACATTGAGTTTAGGATAAAATTGTTCTAGAGATTTTGTCTTACAAAGTTGTGATCCATTGCAATTGTAAATATGATCTTCAATACTTGCAAAAGGTATTTGCCTAATACTATCTAATGCGAGGAAAATAGTGGTGGTGTTAAGGATCGCCAATGAGCTTGTTTGTCTAGGGTGTGGAAGTGTGCTAACTTCCACTCATGCCTTGGGCAATCCACTATAATGTGTAAAAGGTATAAAGTAAAAGAGGTTGTGGAGTTGGATGTTGAGTGTCGATGTAATTGAAGGAGGATGTTATAACCATGTAAAATATTAGATAAATGTATATAGATATTTTGAGAGAGCTATTTTTCTAGATTTAACTGTGTGGGTTTATTTTCATCTGAAACATTGATGCAAATAAATGCACACAATTAAATCCAGAAAAAAATAGATCTCTCATCAATATGGACTGCGGAAATCTAATGTCTCTTGTAGATATGTTGTCATGTTTTTTCATTCCAAATGATTTTCTAATCTCTAGTGTGATGTGATTTTGTGATGATATGAAATGACTTAGAGGCGACTCCTTTAAATACACACATTAGACACATATAAACACATAACTCAAGGCCTTTTGGGACCCCATTAAAAACATAAACATGCGTACATATTAGCCAATTCTAGAAAATCCCGCATAGAACATAAAAATGTATGTACAAATTAATTAATTCTAGAGGGGCAACCTTGAGAACATAAACATGGTCCTAAGTGTTGTAAAACAAGAGGGAAAAAGTGTTTTAAGATATGTATTTTTTGCTTGACACTTTACCCCTCCTTTGGTTGTGGAACTAATTATGCATGCATACCAAAGTACAAACAAGTAAAATAAAAGCATCATAAAAGATATGACTCTTTAAGAGAATAATTTATTGGGCCAAATGTGTGTTCTCAACCTATAGAATCTACTAAAAAATAAATTCAATAATAATATGCCCCATTGGTTTGTGTACCATGGGGAGTGCACATAAATCAAGGATAGAAAAGGAGAAAATAATGTTGTAATTGAGAATATAATGTGCACCAGAGTATTACATATAAAACTAAAACTTGAGTGGAAAAACATACTTAAGATGTACTAATTTGTGTATACAATCAATATGTATGAGGATATGGGTGGAGAGTTGTTTCTAATGACCAAGAATGAAAGTATGAATCTACAATAAGAAACCACACCTTACCCCTCAAGTAGCAAGATCAAGTGAAAGCACAAAAATCACATCAAAATACATACAATGTGTAATGAAAGATATTAACCATTAAATTCATCAAAGTCAATAGGTTTATCTTAACAAGACCAAATTATATATCATTTTTTATCAACGCCCCCATGAGATTATCCATTAGAATACCATGTTGATAGAGGATTATGTATGATCATGAATAGTAGTCTCTATGAATAGAAGTGTTAGGGTGGTATAAAATGTAAAGCATTCTTTGATAGAGGACTTTGTTTCATAGTGAGATAATACAATTGAAAACTAATATTATCCCAAAAGTTTTATTGGTTGTGGAGAGGATGTTTGATCGCATAAAATATTATAAGAAAGAAGCAAATTGGTCCAAGAGGAAGATGTAGTAGAAGTCAATCTATGTAATGATGCCATGCCCAAACTAGTTTATATTGGTAAAAGGTTGAAGCCAATGGAAAAGAATGCCAATTGCATTGTTGAGAAAGTTCAATAAGTACTTTGTTTGGTCCTATGAAAAGCTTAAAGCCTGTATAGAAGGATCGTTCTATTATACCATAGCTTTGCAAATTGATACAAATCCTTTTTGGTAGAAGCAAAGGCTCATCAATCCAACATTATCCCTATAAATGCAAAAGGAACATATGAAAATGAATGATGGTGATATAAGTGAATCAATTAGACATTCCTTATGAGTGTATAATCTAGTTCCAATAGGGAAAATGAATGGATATATTAGGCTGTGTTGGTTATTTTTCTTGCGACCCTCAATTCTAAGAGAAAATATAATGCCTAAACAAGGGGAACAAAAGGTTAAGACAAAGATTTTCCCTATAATCAAACATAGGACAAGAGAAATCCAATGAACAAGGTTGGACCCAACCTTTTGCACTTCGAGCTCCACTGGACTCCAGGGGCAATCCTTTTATGGGTCTTAAAGAATAATAATTCCTTTTATAGACAATGCTACAAGAATGAGACTAAGTCTAAATGACACAATGTAATAAAATGAAAAGACTTTCATAAGCTTATTATTGTCCTAATCTCACATCAAACTACAACCACTAACCATTTGAAAGTGGATGTTTGTATGTTCTCAAGTGCACGAGTAAACCTGGTGATATATATTTCACCACATTCTAGTATGATCCTTGATACTTTGAATAATGTTGAAAACTAATAAATTATACAACATGCCTTCATCTCAAACGCATAGAGGAGTGAATAAATGAACAATTCCCAAGCATATCCCATATATTCTTTAAACTCCATGAAGACAAAGAAAACCAAATAAATTAAAATTAAAAGAAATGTTCATTGATTAAAATATTTGAGGTGTTGAGCTAGTTGCAACTACAACAAACTAGTGCCTTATCCTATAGGAACATAGTCAATCCAAGAACAATAACCACAATGATAAAATAATCCTCAAATTAGATGATCCTATGTCACATAACTTTGTCTTACAAAGCCTAGAATCTCAAATGCCCTCATGTTCAAATAATGCATCTCATACTTAATAAAACATTTCTTGTTTATAAACCCCACATACTATATAAGAAAGACTTTGAGTTATAAGCAACCCATAATAAGAAATTTTATTATCTATTAGATATAAACTAATTGAAGCTTGGTACAAGTGCAACAAATGTGCACCTAGAAACCCCTTAGATTCCCTAAAGCATACAAAGGAGAATAGAGATAGATTGCAAAACTAACAAGAGTTTGTCTTACAATGATTTACTAATAAAAAAATCACAATGCCATAACAAAAACTGACCTTAGATTACAATTCCATTATTAAGGAGAGGTTTTCATAATTTAACATTACAAACCTCAAATAGTTATAAACATAACCCTAAGAATGACCTAGAAACACCATCAGTCTCTTCATAACTCAACAACCCCCTATTTAAAATGACATAGAAGTTACACTTTATGGAGAAGAGGGAAAACTTGGATGTATTAGCCAGTAGAAACATGGCATAATCAAACACCTCTAATTTGAAACTAACTGGCATAAAAGAATATGCCACTTCACATCATTTTCCCTCATGTTTGCCTTCATTTGCAACTGAAGTTTGTTTTGCCACACTTTGATTGAAATTTCATGCAAATTTTCCACCTACAAGTAAAAACATTTTTACTTTACCTATTTTCACTTTACAAATGAAATATTTGCCCCAGGCATTAATCCTACAAACCGGTAGTTAAAAAATACTATTAGCATAGTATTTTAGCCTTTAAAGCCTCTTTTCTTTCTTTGCAATCAGTTTGAAATTTCATCAAATAATTGGCATGTAGTCCATTCCCTATATTTTGACACCAACTTGTGCTTACATTTGAAGCCCTAAAAGTCCTTCAAGCATGCTTGAGTTAGAGTAGTGCTAGGATAGGTGACCTCCTAAGAAGGCCTAAAGCTTCACCTCTGTGAGCATCACCTAGATGCAATGAGTGCTAAGTGTGCCATTCACTATCATGAGAGATGGGTTCATGTGAACCACTACTCATGAACACATGGATCAATGAGTTTGACTCAAAAAACTACACGATTGAATCTTGATAGCAATAACATAATTTTTAACACCTTATGGAAAATAACTCCTTATCAATTATTGAGTTAAAGGGGCTCCATAATGAATGGTTCATAAGGCACAATACTTGTTGAATGTTTTGCAAATGGGGTTGCAAGCTAAGCGAGCTTAACCTTGGGGAAAACTCCATATTTAAGTGTGCTTGAGTTGGAGTAGTACTCAAATGGGTGACCTCTCGTGAAGGCACAACGCTTCACCTTTGCGAGCATCACCTAGATGCAGTGAGTGCTAAGTGGACCAATCATTATCATGAGAGATGGGTTATTGTGAACCACTACTCATGAAACATAGGTCAATGAGTTTGACTCAAAAAACTACATAGTTGAGACTTAATAGCAATATCATAATTTTCCATGTTGTGGAAATACCTCCTACTTGTCAATTGATGAGTTAAAGGGGATCTATAATAAATGGTTCATAAGGCACAACACTTGTTAAAGGTTTTGCAAATGGGGTTGCAAGCTAAGTGAGCTTAACCTTGTGGAAAACTCCATAGTTAAGTGTGCTTGAGTTGGAGTAGTATTGGGATGGGTGACTGTCGTAGGGGAATGATGGGTAATGGTTAGAAAGCATAATCTAAGCAATTAGGGCTAGTAAACACTAAAAAATAAAACAAGAATGATCAATTACATCCATACTCAACGAAATTAGAATGCCAATGCTTCAAAGATTCAAACTAAAGCTATGGAAACCAATTCAAATGCAATTAAATCAAAGAAACATGCAAACCTTGCAATCCCATTTTAGAATTATGACAATTTGTGATGTGGATTGCTCAATTTGTGCATAACCCATGTTGAAAAAGTTAAGATGATAAATGTGACTCGCAATTGATGCTCAATTTGCTCAAGAATAATGAATGCTCAAGCTCATGAAG
Source organism: Sequoia sempervirens (assembly GCA_007258455.2). Classification (NCBI taxonomy): domain Eukaryota; kingdom Viridiplantae; phylum Streptophyta; class Pinopsida; order Cupressales; family Cupressaceae; genus Sequoia; species Sequoia sempervirens. Next base: position 34,635 of record VDFB02038091.1, on the reverse strand, counting down.
ATTGTGAATGAATGTGAATTCACACACATAAGGATTATGAATGATTTTGATGAAGAAATGACTTATTTTATAGATTTTCAGGATGTTTGATCAATGGTGGAGATTAAATGTGAAGATCAATGGTTGAGAGTGAATCAGGGAGATCAAGGGTGAGAACGAATGAGAGCCCAAAATATCCCCAATTTAATGAAAATTTGGTTAAAGATAGTTTGGAGGCAAAGATATTTTAAAATTTGAATTTGAATTATGGAATATTCCTCTTTGAGGGAATATGCTATTTAGATATTTTGGAGGGAAGAAGAGATTTTGAAAAGGGAATTTCTTTTTTGAAAAAGGAATATTCTTTGTGCAAGTTGGAGGAAAATTAGTGAATTAAATAATTAAGAAAAATATTTAATTGTGAGGATGAGAGGAAATTAGGATTTTTAATTAAATAAAATTCAAAATTATTTAATCAGCTAAGATTTGAAGAAAAAATAGAATTTAATTAAATAATAAAAAATATTTAATTAAGGTGGAAAGGGATAAATTTAATTTAATTCAAATAATTCAAATTATTTAATTAAAGGGTAATTAGTGAGAAATGATGAAATAATCAAATAAAGTTAATTATTCAATTTATAGATGAAAATAGTAAATTTAATCAAATAATTGGAAATTATTTAATTAAAATTAAGGAATTAGGGGATAATGAAGAAAACGATGAAATAAGGCGATCTAGGAATGTGTGATGTGTCTAAACACTTATAGGTGTTTGCATTTTTCCCTCCTTTGAGATAATGTACTTGTTGTGTTGTTTCAATTACTCAATATTGCTCAAAAAAATTTAAAAAATTATCTAATGCCCCACTATGCCCCAGTTGATGAAGGACGAATGGAAGGATGGTAGGCTGCCCCCTTGAGAGATCAGTCAGAAAAAATAATTTTTGGGTTATGCTCGTGACAGGATGACGAGACTAGTTCAACAAAGAAGCGAAAGAAAAACATAGTCCTAGGAGGCCTAGAAACTGATCAAGAAAGATGATGAAGGATGAATAATAGGTTGAAGGGGGATAGAGGGTGAAACCCTAGGGTTTGGGGGACCATATATATGCATTTGGGTTCATTTCCAACTCATTTGCATCCATTGAGTTTTGAATATCTAGAGCTCTGAGTATTTTCCCTCCTAGAGACCTTGTAGAAATGGCACTTGTACCTTATGCTACACATTGCATGGATCAAGTTCAATAGTTGCAGCGGCCCACGAGAGTAGGCCCCCTTGGTACGTATTTGATCCTTTCTCTTCTACACATAGTTTTAGGCTCATTAATTAATAGCTGAATATAGGAAAGCAAACACACCAATATAGGATTGACATGTATGAAACTCGATGTGACATGTTTGCCATGTGAAGTGATGCATTTGCATTAGTGTGACACATTTGAGGTATCATATTGCTTTTGAAAAAGTGGTTTTCATATGATTGTGATGAAGCGACACATTTGTGAAAACGCTTGCTTCTAAAAAGGGAAAGCGATGCTTTTGAAAAAGTGATCACTTCTGGTTGTTATAAAATAACGCTTTTGCATAAAAGGTCGCTTTTGATTTAGGGATTTATAGACTTAGGATTTTTTTCCATTTTTTTTACAAATTAACATCATGGGTGCTACTCTTGTAGGCAATATTACATCTCATTCTATCCTAGGAGTGGAGATTAAGGATTATAAACCAAATGGCTCTCTTAAGCGAGGTCAACATAGACTTCTTGTCTTCAATTGGTCTTTACCATATTGCTTTACATACCTGAGATTTGGGCACATTGTGCTTTCATGATAATTATCGTGGAGCAATGGCATTCAAAGATTGTGACTTTCAGATTCCCTACAAGAGAGGCCACCATCACATTGGAGGATGTGTGGTGTATCTTCATGATTCCTATTGAGGTTTCCTATGTCATCTATGACCGAGACCAAGGGATATAGTCACTAGAGAGATTATTGGTGGATGATGACCTTGAGATTGACGACATACATATTTATTTGAGGCCCTACATTGGTGTGGTGGATGACATCATATTAGCACTACCAAGGTTGATCTATGATCAGATCATGCCTAATTGGTGATCTAGGGGGTTCTCGGTTGGATGGGGATTTGTCATTGAGAGCATGATCTAGGATGGTGCCATTTTTGTGTGGGGAACTTGTGTCCTTGCACACCTTTATCATGATATGCACTAGGTAGTGTACAGGTCATCTACCGATCTATCAGTAGGGGTGATATTGCTCCATGTTTGGGCATGGGAGCACATTGTAGTTACTTGTCCTATCGAAGAGGCAAATAGAGCCTTGGGTGATCCATACGTCTATATGTATGACACAATGTTGACACATTGGTGATTAGGAGATCTTCACTATTGGAGAGGGATATTAAACGATATGGATCAATTTACATGGAGGCCTTGGCTACAATGTGATGTATGGATGGATGATCATCTTCACCTTGTCTACTATCATCAAACATGATGGCTCATTGGCAAGACCACACATATCTTGGAAGGATATCTACCTAATAGGTTTTAGCATTAGTTTGGGAAGATTAGGGATGTTTATGCAGATGATTACCATGTATTATTTGCTAGGATTACTAGAGAGATAGTTGAGTGGGGACCTATGGAAGTGGTACAAGTTGCCATCACAGAGTTTGCACAACTTGCTCCATTAGCTTGGATTTGGGGAAATGGGCCTAAGGATCTGGGGATGACTCCAGATTATGATGCATGGTGGATCCCATGGAGACCCTTGAGATTCATGCATCTAGATGATGGGGTGGTCAAAGGGAGATAGAGGCAGCAGGAGGTAGAGCCAAGGTGAGCTCGTTGCTAGAGACTCAGAGTAGAGGTGGAGGTGGTGGTAGCCAAGGGGGAGGATGTAGGGAGAGATCAGGTAGACTAGGGACACCAACAATAAGAAATGTTTGATGTAGAACCTCGAGCAAAGGAGGGGAGGAGAGAGGATAAGGGTCAGGTGGATGATGGTGTGTGCCTTGTACTTGTGTTGTTAGAGAGGGATCAATATCATAAGGAGCGATACATATCACAGAGAGAGAGATAGCTTGGCTACCCAACACATCCAAGGGATCACGAAGAGAGATAAGTGTACTGGTAAGAGAGATGCAAAGATTACATATCACCAATAAGTGGAGGCATAGGTAGCTCAGTTGATAGCTGAGAGGTATGTCGAGAGAGCCTAGAGGCAACAACTAGAGGTCGGGTAGGGACATATGATCCCAATGGCTCAACTTATGCAAGAGGTTTGACTTTTGGAGAGAGAGGTGACTTACTACCATACTCTCTATCAGGTGGTTGTACCAATGGGCCAGAGACAACCCAAGTTCTCTTCATGGAGTGCCATAGCAAGGGGATTAGACTGATCAGATGGTGGTTCAATGGGTTGACCATCACAGCAAGTGCATGGATCGAGTGTTCAGGTACAATAATCGATGGGTCCTCCACCTCCTCGTCCTCCTCCTAATCAGGAGGAGAGATGGAGTTCTATGTAGATGATGTAGATACATTTTTTATGTATATACATTTATTGGTTATGGTTAGCCTCATGTACAATGTTTTGATGTATAGAGTGGATCACACATTTGATATATAGACTTTGTATCATGACATTGATTTTTGATGATATATGTGATATGAGCTTTTGGGTGTGGCTTATGATTATGTATTATGGTGTTATGTGATGCATTGATTATGGATGCATATGATATTGTGATGTATGCTTTTGATATTTTATATTTTCATAATATGATGATATATGATGATATATGCTTATGATGTTGATAATGATCTATGGATGCAAGATGATATGATATCATAATGTATGGACATGATTTTTTTTGTATTTTGATACGATATATGATGATCATGTATGATGGATGATATGAGATGCTATAGTTGGTTTATGGATGCAGGATGCAATACATATTTTTGTGTATGTCATGATACTTGGATAAAAATGTTAGTATGATGAGAAGAATACGAGAATGGATGATTGGATAGATATAATAGAATGAGATGGATGGTGTTGATCAAGTACCAATAAATCTATGATTATTGTATGGATTCAAGATTTTATTGGATATGTGATGAGATGGGATGGATGATTTTGCTTTTGCTTTAGGTTATGCTAAATAATACAAAGCAATCCTTATTTTGATATAGAAAATAAATAGTATGCACCAAGGTATGAAGAACCAGGGTGGTGTTACATCTGTGGCATGTAATTTGACTCTGCAAATAGATAAGAAGAGTATCCTTGTTCATACCTGACATACAAAAACCTCGTTTTATCATGCAAGAGAATGAGGCCATCAAAGCAAGTAGACCCATACAAAAAAGGTATAAAGAACTTGATAAGAAAAATTCATATTGCCTGAGACTATCCCTACACGCATAAGGCAAGTATTCGCCAAGGTCATATTACAAAAATATCCCACAAACATAGTAGATGAAATCAATGACTATGCCCCATTACATACTAAAACAAAAGAAAAGGTGGGTCACCCCAAATGGATTAACAAGATGATGAACCACAGTTTTCATGAGTTATTTCATTCAATTATGCATAGATGAATATCAAAAAACAAACCTAATTGATATAACAGTAAAAAAGTTATGTACCTATTACAAAAAGTGCTTTTTTGGGCCTCATTCGCTCAGTGGAAAATGGGTCCCTGCTAGGGTTCTAGAAAATCAATTTCTAGGCTTTGTTCTTCAATGTCTACACTCCCAGATCCTAGGTGTTCAACTCCCAAAAGTAAGAAATAAATTATGTAGAGGAATTCTTGTGATCTTGCAAGAAAGATGACAATTTGACAACTTTTGCAACTTTTCCTCTCCACTTGATCTTCAACCTAAAACCTGCAATCACACATTAAAGAAGAAGAAAAATGTTGATTTGTTAGGGAATAGGGATTTTCCTTGGTCAAACCCTATTTTGATAATTAAACCTTGAAATGAAACAATGCATGAAAGGAGAGATGAATGAATAACAAATGCAATGTCACCACTCACCACACCTTAATTGAACCTTGGATTGCAAATCTGAAACTTAGCATGAAGTGGCCTCAATATATGTAGATCATGATCATAGAATTTGACATGAAACAATGCTTGAATATGATCTCCAATGCTACATCAACACATTAGCTCAAAAACATGCATGAATTTGACATGACTATATAGATTTTTGATTGTTGCAATAAACTTTAATAATATGCCCTTGAATGCTCTATAATGCTCTTGTGAAATCTTAGGATGCTTAAATCAAGATTGCTAGGTGAAACTATGTTAAATAACCTTATATTTATGCATAATTTAAGATTAAATCCTGAAATTCAAATAACACAAGCCGACATCAAATCTAGGATTTTAAATCATTAAAATACTGCCAAAAACATATTCTAAGGCGGTGTCCTAGGGTTAAGTGAGGACCCATTCACCATAGGGCGAATGGGTCCTAGCATGCTTAACTAGGACACACTTTGGGGGATGTGAAATGATATGTCAAAAGGGGGTCCTAAGACCTAGTGAGGACCCATTTTCCACGTGGAAAATGGGTCCTAGGTCACTAGCCTAGGACACATTCCTTGCAAAATTAAGTTTTGTGTAATATTATTTAAGAGTGACGGGTTTTATCCCTAAGAATCTACAATTAATTAGGCTTGGGTTTGAATTTAAGTGGCTAGTTAAGCTCAAATTAACCTCAATTAATTAATAAAGCCCTAGATTAATGTGAAAGTGTAAAGATGCATTTTACAACACCCTAAATGAGGAACCATTAAGTCCATTTTATTAAAAGGGTCTTAAACTTAATGTGAATGTGAAAAAGATATTACAACACTAAATCAAGGCAACACTAGGCTCATTTTAATATTAATTATTCATTCCCAAACTAAGGAAAAAGGGATACTTTTTCCATTACTACATTTTCCCCCACTTTAGTGAGAGTATGACCCCATGTCAAACGCACACTAAAGTAGACATTCAGGACACTTATGTATGTAGCAATGACAAAGATACACAATCATACACTATCAAAGACCAAGAAGAGAAGGGAGGTGGATCAAGCCTCGACTGTCCATCGCAATGTGGAACATGTCTCAACTATTTATCCAAGAAAAGGGGAAGGATCAAGCCTCGATTGTCTGATGCGATGTGGAACACGTCTCAACTGTTTGTCTAAGAAAGGGGAAGGATCAATCCTTGACTGTCCAACATGATGTGGAACACGTCTCGGCTATTTGTCTAAAGATGTTCACAAGCAGAATTCGATGTCCACTATGCAAACGACACACACACTCACTTTGGGGTAGTGGAACCTCAAGCCACTAAGAGAAAGTCGTACACTTAGAAATATTGCACTCTTGGAGGACATCAAACCCAATGACACCACCAAGAAAAGGATGCATCACTGCAAGAAAAAGAAAACCACACCATAGAATATGCATAATGTCGAAAGATATCGTCGATGTATGCACCCACTTTAAAGCGGTTTCTAACACCATTGTTCTAAGCAACTACTTTAAAGTAGCCAAATAATTTATGATAAGCACAATATGATTCATTCTTATTAGTTTGTCTTTTGGTCAAGTTTGCACGTTTAGGTGGTAATTCGATCAATTGCCAATATAAAAGAGTATAGAAGATTATCTCGGTTTTGGATAGTTGTAATGAGAACTATAAAAAGATTTAGGAGGTTCATATAACTATTGTAACTTAAGATTTTGATGTTCATCCATTCATGGTTTCTTCTTCTTTGTTTTGAACACTATGTTTTCATCACTTTCTTCTTCTAACTACAAACCCTTTCCTTTTTCAGAAAAGGATGTGTTAATAGTAGTAAAGTGTTCGGAAAGTGTAGGTTCTTTTCGCTTATGCATAGGTGATGTATCAGGAATGGGTGGAGAAGGAGGAAATTTCTTGTTGATGAGATAAGCCAAGCTATATGAATATTCTATTCCTCGTTCATGTTTAAGTAGCTTTCGTAGGTTTGCTATAAGGTGAATGGCATTGATAGCAATAGGTTCATTTCTCGTAAAGTTTTGTAAAGTCTTCAATTCTTCATCCATCAATCTTATGTTCTCTTATGGGATATGAACATCATCATGCATATTGGTTGTAGGAAGTGAAGTCATGGGAAATGAAGTATGCATACTATGATCTATAGGGTGTTGATTATCAACACTATTAGGAAGAGAGCTAGAAAACCCAAGATCCACGATGAATGGTATATCTTGGGATGACATGAGTCTCAACTATGTCTCACAATAGTATTGCTTATAGGATACCAAGTTGTGAAGCTCATACAAGTTTTACAAACTTAATGTGCAAACCCAAAATGGAAAGGGGCTTAAAATGCAATGCAATGACCTAGAATGAAATGTGTAAATGCAATTTTCAGATTATAAACAAGGTAATTTGTTGATTACACTATGCAAGAATCTAAAATGAAATCTTGTAAATGCAATTTTGAAATCACACAATGCACTAAATGAGCCAAATTAAGTTAAATCTAATGATATGAATGAAACAAAAAATCAAGAAACTAAAACATAAATTTGATGATAGCAAACAGAAGCAGAGAACTGAAGATTTTAAATTCCAAAAATGCAGATTAAGGCTTGATCAGGGACTCATTCTCCCTGGGGAAAATGGGTCCTAGATTAGGTTTTTGAAACAAATTTCTACTAATTTTCAGGTCTTTTTTAGTGGTTTTCAAATTTAGTTTGTTACAGTAAGTTTCAGGTTTAGATTTTTGTAAATGTAATGTGAAATTTGAGTGAAAATTATGATAAAATGATGACCTAAAACACCTAGTTTGATATGTAATTTTATTTTTAATTTTCAAATGCAAGTTTATGTGATGCAAGATGATATGCAAAATGACTCATTTTTTTGTATTTTTCAAATTTAAAGAATGAAAATAATGCAATCCTAAAAACCCTAGATGAGATGCAAATTTGTATGCAAACTAAACACTCTAAATGAGATATAATTCAATGCAAATGAATGCAAGATCTAATCTAAGATGAAAAGAAATCCTAAAATAAAAAAAACTACAATGCTCAAAAAGTCAAGTTCACCAAAATGAAACAAAAGAAAAGGTTGGTCACCCCAAATGGATCAACAAGATGATGAAGCACACTTTTCACTAGTTATTTTTGTAATTGTAATCATAGTATAGGTTAAATACACTAAATCTTAATGAATTTAAGCATTATTCAACCCTCTAAGCTACAATCCCAATGAAATGTTCAAAACTTAAAAAACTAAGAAACCATTAAACTAAACATCAAATAAACACAAAAGTATAAAATAAACGTATTCAAAGACTCCAAACCTTATCTCATTGGGGGAGTGGTGCCGCATTGGTGTGGAATGGTGACCCTTTCCCAATCCCTTGGATGATATGAGCAATTAATTGACCTCCATTGTTAAAAACTAAGCTAAATATGATAAAACGATGCCATGGGTGGGTGAAAATATGAAAAAGAGCTTGATAATGGTGCAAGTATGAATAGAGATAGTATTCAAACATGCAAATAACTTTACTTTGATGAAGTGGATCCATTTCTCTCCAAATGGTGAAGTATTTATAGGAGAGTAAATGAAGAATCAATGGTCAAGATGGAAAGGATCAATCAATGGTTAAGATGGAATCAATGGTGAAGACATGGATCAAGGATTCTCATCAATGGATGAGAATCAAAGATCACATGGATCAAAGAAAGCATTAAGGGCTCACAATGATTCAAACAAACACACTTTCTAACAACTTTGAAAGTTTGTTACAAAGTTTCTTAGGAAAGAATATTCCATTTTTTGGAGCCAAATAGGAGAATATTCTTTTGGAATATTCCCTATGCAAGTGGATGGGTGAGGAAAAATTAGTAATTAGTAATTAAAACTAAGTTTTAATTGTGCAAGTTGAGGGGGAAAGACTTCTCATTAAATAATTAGGTTATTTAATGAAAAGGGGATGCAAATGGCATTTAATTAAATGATTTAGATTAATTAATTAAATGAGAGGAGATAAGATGTTTAAATTAAATAATTTGCATTATTCAATTAAACTAGATGAAATGTTAGTGTGAAAGGGGGTGAATTAACCTAATTAAAACAATTAGATTAATAGATGAAAATGATGTGTTTAATTAAATAACTAGGCCTATTTAATCAAACAGGTGAAAAGAGGATGAATTTCAGGACGAAATGATGTTAGTGACTAGATTCAAGTGTGTAATACCATTCAGGACAATTTTAAGTGTCTACATTTTTCCCCTCTTTGAAGCGAGGTACATGTTACATTAGTTTAAAGACTAACACTTTTCAGATTAATGCTTCTACTTAGATCAAAAAAATAAAAATAAAAAAATTGGATGCCCCACTATTGCCCCAACAAAAGGAATTTATGATTTTTTTGGATGCCCCACTGTTGCCCGAGCAAAAGGAATTAAGCTAGTGCCCTGCCCCCCCGAGAGATCAGGCAAAAGTTTAAAATTTTGGGTCGATGTCGTGATAAAGGATGCAAGATCAATTCAACTCAAAGAGGATTAGAAAGCTCAGATGTCTGATGTAGAAAATTTTTATAATGTATAAATAGTCATCATACATGGGTAGCCTCATGTATATTCTGATATATCACACATATTCGACACTTGGATAGAATTGTTAGTAAAGATAGAAGAATAAGAAGAATAAGATGGATGGATTAACCATTGATTTTGAGATTGATTTAGAAGCCCAGCAACCCTATGATTCTTCTATACTTTATTAGATATGGTGATGAGAGATGATATGCTCATTTCAAGGATTGGGATACTTCATCATTCCTTAATTTTTATATAACACTTAGACACGATGCATCATGGTATTGATAACTAGGATGACATTGTATCTAGTGTGATGGGATTTGACTCTATAAACAAATAAGATAATCCTTATTCACAACTTGACATATGAAAACCTCGTCGGAATGTAGTTTAGAAGTTTAGAACATTTCAGACCAAAGCATACGCAATTGTCAACAATGTATTCAAAACGACCTCCCTACACACAACAAAGCAAGTATTTTCCAAGATTATTTTACAAGAATATCCCACAAGCATAGCAAATGAAAGATAATGATCGATTTCCCATTCCTTTTTGTTTAAATCATTTTAGACATCATCGAGAGGTTCTCAGAATGGGCCAACAAGATAAATCATAAGACAAGATCAAAACAAAAAGTCAATGTTATATATATCTCTTGCCAAAAGGTGTTATGTTTAGGATAAATATCCAAAGTGATTTCCAATGATAATGCCTATTGTAGGAAGGATGCATCCTAGGACATGTTAGTAAATGGTGGCAAGTTGATAGGTTGTTTGAAAGGTTGTTGATATAAGGTTCAATTGACATGTTTGATAATAATCAAGAGTGATTTTTGTGTTTAAAGGTTCTTCTTTTGCTGATTGTTGTATTTGTTTTTCGTTTGTGTTACCAAAGAGTGAGTGTAATAATCGATTTATTATGAATGTAAGTTTATTGTGAGTGCAAGTGAAATGAGATGGGTTATTTTGGAGTTTTTTTGGAATATTTCAATGTTTTTGATGTTTTCTAATGTTTTGAGGCTATTTTTTGGTATTTTCGATGATTATGTGAATGTTTAGGTTTTCGATTATTTGAGGCTATTTAGGGTTTTGAATGTTTTCCAATGTTTTAGATTTTTTGATTTTTCAAATGTTTTTTTTGTTTTCTAAGTTTTCAAATGTTTTTTGTGTTTTTGTGTTTTTGAGTTTTAACCAAGACCTAAAGGGGACTAACCTAGGTCCTCAAAGGCTTATCAAAGATTAGTCTTGCCTACATTATACACGTAGAGACCACATAGTTCGACTGACTTTGACTAGTAACTATTTATTGATGAGATATGAACATTCATGGATTGTCGGTTTATTATGATAGACTCCTAAAGGACCAACCTAGTGTGTCTCAGGGGCACATCAGTGATGGCCTTACTTACATTCAAGCTTAGAGACAACATAGTTCAACAAGGTAACATTTTTTATTTTGATTTTCAATATTTTGACCTATTTAGGGATTTTGATGTGTTTTGGATGTTTTGGATTTTGACTTTACAATTTTTTGGATGTTTTTGGATTTTAGTTGTACAAGATTTTGATGTTTTTGGATTTTGATGAGTTTTATGAATGTTTTTGGGATTTTTGATGATATTTTCAAATGTTTTTGAATTTTTTGATGATATTATGAGATAAACAATACCTAGATCACGATGTTGAATTTACATTGTGATATTCTAGACATGGATCAAGAGTTTTTTGAAAACAAGAGTACACGAACTTACCCCCAGTGTCTAGATCAATAGACAAACCAAGATAGGTAATGTATATGCGAAGATTTTTAACAGAGTCTTATCATGCTAGATATGGGCTACTGGGCTTCATGAGATGAAATGGTAAAGAGCATGTCAAGAGTTTTCCATGAGTAGAGTTGAAGTATATGTTGAATCTTTGTCAAGATCAAGATAAACTGGAATATTTGGATAAAGCTATATTGGATGGATGCAGGGAACATTAGATTTATCATGACAAGGATGAGATACTTTTGGCTGAGAAGGATCATATAGATACTCGATTCTACTCATGACAACTATTTTCCAAGTTCTCATCATAGTACTCATAGTACTTGTCCAAAGTGCCACCATAGCACAGTTTTCACTAGAGGACAATTTTTATTTTTACTATTTTCTTGATTTTTTTAAAAAATTATCCTCATGTTGAACCACCTGGTGGTACTGATGTAGAGGCCATTGTTATAACATGCCAATGATATCCTATGTGAAGAAGTTGCTTTGCTAAGATACAAGTGCTTGAATGCAACTTTTGAGAACTTTGATCTGCCTTGCCGATACCAGAATCAACCTTGTCTATGTGCGCACATCATGATAGAGTGCCTTCGAGATCCTTATGATGAAGTGTAGTTGTCAACACATGGTTAATCATGAGAATTTGATATCATGAATGGAGTGTACAATGTCATGCATGAAGGAATATGGGATAGATTGGTCAATGGTTTGGAACCTTTGACTCTCCAAACTTGGGAAGATGAGTAATGATGAGGAGTTATGATAGTTTTCATGAAACTGGGACCAACCACTGGATACACTTTTTTCCTTGCTTGAGAAGCCTGCTTTTGTATTTGAGGAAACTTTTGATGGATACCTTTCCCTTTTTTATTTTGCCCCATAATTTATTTGACTAATGGAGTTTTGGAGGGATGATTTTCTTTATTTTTCTTTAGTATCCATTTGTATTTGACGCGTCCTTTGTAGCTTACTATTTCTTTTTCTTTGACGATGTTCTCCTTTCTGTGTTGGTCCCAACTCATAGATGGGATGATGGATGGATGATGATTCATGATATGAATAGTTGTAGTGTTGACATGATTTTCCTCATAAGGATCCTTCGTGCTCTCTATATAGATGTTTACATTCGACAAGATTTCTCCAAGCGTTGTGAAGGTATTGACAATATCTAATCCTCTACCCTGATAATGTATCCTTTGATCCATAGCCATTGAATATGACTTGTCTTAAACACATGATATTGCTATGGGTTCCCATTGTTCAGGAATATGAAATGTTTGCTCTAATTCTATGACATCATTATCTATTGATACTACTTCAAAAGATTTTGGTGTTGATTCAAAAGATGTCGATGATGCACCATCACTATAAGAATCAAGAATCTTGATCATTGCTTGCTCTTGTGTGCTGATACCAAGAGTAAAGGATTCTAGTTCTGGATGAAGAATGTCTATATGCCCCTCACAAAAAAATATCTCATAGGTAGTGTTTGATATATCCTTGGAATTTTCATTAGATTGGAAAATTTTCATCAAGTTATGATAATAATTTGGGGATACAAGCTCTTGATCTTTACTTGATTATGAACCACTTATGTTATATTCAGGAGAATCGTCTTGACATGACTCTTGGGTGGATGATACATCATCGGTAAAAGACTCTTTGCAAAATTTTGTAGGTATGGGTGCAATAAGGGATATTTCTTGCTCCTTTGGAACTTCTTCAACATGCACAATCATTGAGTCATATGTGGGATAGATATCACAATCTGATACATATTTGATGTCATTACAATATGAAATATTGCTAGACACTATTGATTGGTTTGGACTTTATTTTAAAATGGTATCTTGATATGTGTATGATTCCTCATATTGTGATGAATGAATAACACAAATGTGTCCCACCATGGTATCATGGGTATGGTTTGTGTTATTTGAGGTTGATGCCTTTCTTTCATTTTTTGCTTTTTTATAATCAAGCATAGGGTTTGTGTAAATTTTCAAATTGTCATTCTCATATTTTTTATCAACATCAATGTCTCCTTATTCAATAAGATCATGGATTAGATGTTTGAGTCTAAAACAATTTTGTTTTTTATGACTTGATAAGGTGAAAATGCTTTAGTCATTTTTAGGTTTCTATAATAGAATAACCATATGTAAATATCAAATGCATACCACAAGATAACACAAGATATGCCCTGAGAAAACCCTCAAGAGGGAATAACACAACCTCCAAAAGTAACCACACTCGATGTACTATTCAATAATAAAATATTACAATACACTTAAATAGAGTCTCTATGAATACTTTTAAAATATTGAGATCCTCCAATGCATCCTCTATGTGTCCAATCATGTATCCACGCATTCCATGCCGTGCTTCACATTTGCATTCTTCAAAAGAGAGATCAATGCAATGACAACCGAGCCCAAAAAACTAACCAACAAAAAAGTCAACCAACCAACCTCAACCACTAAACATGTGCTTACTTTCATAGAATAAATCCCACACAACACAACCAAGTGGTAAAGTAAAACCATATGCCTCAAAACCATGAGTACACAAAACCATTGACCCCACATTTACTTTTTGGTATTAAGTTTCCCAAATATTAAATATTTTTTTCATGTGCAAACCCACACAAAATACCTAACCAATGTTACGTACAACTTTACAAGTGGGCCCAAATAAATATTTAATGTGGCTAAACACATTGCCTAAGGATGCACAACAAATACATATTTATTTTACATAATTAAAATAATTATTTCTTGTGAAAGGTGTACAAGACTCTATTCCTAACATTTTGGAGGGAAAGTGGGTGCTCAAGTGACTATTTAATCAAAGTCAAATATTAGAGATGGATATGCAAAATATGCAAACAATTATATTGTAATACAACTTTACCCACTAGTCTCCACAACTCTCCCAAGTTCTCCACACTCAACAAAAGAAATAGATCAAGGAGTCTCCATGTTGTCACTATTATCAACAGGAGTGCACCCGAATGCGAAAGCAAAGATACTTTGCAATCCTGTGTAACATGGGAAAACTTTTAGGTTTTGGGTACCTTGTATTGAAAGTTAACCTCTAGATTATAGACCGACTTTCTTTATGATCTTCTAATGATTGGTTGTAATTTTGATGGAAAAGGGAAGAAGACTTGAATTGAATGCATAAACTAAACATAAAACTATGGGTGATGCACCTAATGATAACTACTATGCAGGTTGTTTCACAACTGATACTCTCAGAAATCTGTTGACATAGCTCAATTTGAGCACCTTAATCACATAAATATTTCACAAAAATGTTTCTTTAATCTTTCTTTATGAAGGAAAATTGAGTTTCACAACCTAAGAGAATAGATAAACTTATCACAATCTATGACTTGTGAAGAAATTGCTTGTGTGTACATGCATCCAAGAAATGAGACAAAAAATTAAAGGTTTCAGATTTAAAACACAATAAATTTGCATCAAATCATTTAGAAGAAATAAAACGTCAGAAATTGAAGAGGTGGACACTGAATTCAAATGAATATTCTAAAGGAATTTCTACAATTAACAATACTAAGTAACCTGTAAAACTATTGTATAAAATATTGTGAAAAATATGAGTTACAAAATCAATCTCTTCTTTGCAGAAATGTAAAGGCAAAATCATCAAGAACTAAGGAAAAAAGATTAAGTTTTTTTCCTATATACAATAAAGGGCTTCAAAAAGCCAAGAGGAGATAATTAAAGTCAAAATATCTGAACTGCAAAGCTGATGTGAAACTGTTGTTATGTCTCACCATTTGCTCCATTTTTTTCTTTGCATGATTATGGGAAAAAATGACTATTCGAATAAATATTAAAGATAATCAATATAATTATTTTATAATCTATCATGTGAACTCTTTTTTCTTTTTACATTGCATGGTAAATATTAAGGTAATAAAATATTACCTTTAATATTTAATTACATATTTTGTCTTATTTAAAATCATGCAAAAGATACAAGTTAAGTGTTTTTCACTTTAAAATTAAATAATAATATTGAGACTTAACTCTCAACTCCACTAATATGCATGATGAATCATCTTTGGTCATGCAAGTTTGAAAAGTATGCAAAAAATGCCTCAAAACTGAAGCAAACTGAGTGATTAAGTGTCCAAAACTCCCCTTGAGTGATGGTCAACCCATGTGGGACTTTAAAACTAATGTAGAACTGCCCTTTGAGCCTTACAATCCTCCTAAAAAGGTGGATTTTTCTCTTTCCTTATAAGTGGTGAAAATTTCTCAAAAAATATAAACTGGGTCGATGAGAAATTTAAAGGGTTTTTTCGTCTCATTGTTTTATAAATTATATCCAAAAATCATGAAAAATTAGATCATATTTTTTGAGATATTATTGAAACATGCGACCACTATTCATTGCATCTTTTGAATTTGATAAAGCAACATGTTGGGCTCAACCCTTGTGGAAGCCCATTTTACACCACATGCTCAAATGTTGAATATGATGAACTAGCCATGAAACATATACCTATACCTGATAAATCTTTGAATGTGTATTTTTCTTATCTGATTTGTTCAAATGTCAAAAAAATTTCTCACCCCAGTTTAATAACTGTTTGATAAAACTTTACTAATTTAGTTGGTAGCTAAAAATTAGTAACAATCACCAAAGAAAATAATAACACATGACCACAAACATAGTGATCACTATAGCTTAACACAAATATAAAATCTAATTTCATGAGAATACAAACATTCAAGAAGAAAAACAAGACCAAATAGAGAACCTAAAAATCAAAGCCTATAGGATGTCCTTTTACACACACCTCTAAGTTCTCAAGTTGTGATAAGTATGATCTCCTTAATAAAACCCTAAATGAAAAGCCTTAACAACATCCAATTTTCTAATATCCAAGATCAAACAAAACATATGTATCTCATAAAACCAACATGGATGTAAGACTCTCTAAATAAGGAATATCAAACTCAAATCCATTCCCAAATCAAGAATAATCCAAATAACATCTAAAACTCCTCATCAATGGATGACATCATAAATACTCATATGTACAAGGAGATAAACATGTCAAACACTCCTCAAATGAACCCTCTAAAATTAAATAACCATAGCTCAATATCCACATCCACAAGAAGAAAAATCATAAAACATAAAGCATCTTAAAGTAGGATGGGTGATACCTCTCAGATGATTATTCGCTAAGTATGTCGAGTGGGGAACGAGATTGCTCCTCCATGATACACCAGGCCACAATGAATCTCTCCAAGAACAATGTAATTTATAGGTCCATAATGAACTCATGTCCATATCCAAGTGAAGGCTCCTCAAACTTCTTGTTGAAGCCTTCAAAGAGTAACCATCTCAACAAATGTCTCTAATCCCAAGAGAACTCTAGCCTCACCAATTCTCCAAGTACCATGAGCTCCTACAATAAATCAATCCATGGTAATCTCAAAATCTAATATCACACTATCATGAAGCTCATGAGCATATTACCAATGTACTCAATACCAAGAGAACCAACAATACCATTGTTAAAGCCCCAACAATAAAATTGAGAACCCAATCAAGACATCATGATCTAACATATACAATAAAGAATATTATATGTTCCAAATGAACATATTTTCTCTTAAGAGCACCTATATCATGTCAAAACTCTAATCTAGAATCAAGAGTACATCATGGCACACTAACAACCATCTTGTAAACAAGAATCACATGTGAAATTGATAAATCATATCCAACACCTCAACCAAAGATTTCAAGAGTCCTACATGGTACCAAGATGACAACATCTCCAATCATATGAAGATAATCATCCCCTAGTTCAATAAAATTAAAAAATTCAAAGAACTCTCATTGCAATAAATGATCCAAGAGATCCTCCATGAAACCAACAATCATTGTAGAAGATCATCCATCACCAAATGATGAATACATATCACTTCCAAAGCTCCCACTAAATGTGACACTAAGCTCTCCATGACATTATGATAACCATCTCTTAAGTGAAGATCACCCATGGTTCACACACTCAACTACAATACCAACAACTCCAAAGAAGAAAGTAGAACCAATATCTCCAAACCAAGAAGATACAATTGTTGCAAGGTGTGCACCCTTGGTCTCCTTGTGTTGTGTAACACAACGCTCAGGTTCGTGACATGGCTTAACCACCACTTGTGGATTCATTAACTCTAGTGGTTGTATCAGGAATTAATAGATCAATCTTTTGGTGCAACAACAACAATATGTGCAACAATTGGTATTAGAGCATGGGTTACAGGTTCAAACCCCTAGCTTGCGCTGGGTGGGGAGTGTTGCAAGGTGCGTGCCCTTGGTCTCCTTGTGTTGTGTAGCGTAGCACTCGGGTTCGTGACATGGCTTAACCTCCTCCCATGGATTCATTAACTTTGGCGGTTGTATCAGGCATTAACAAGTCAATCTTTTGGTGCAATGGTAGCCATTTGTGCAACAACAAACACCACCAAAACATTATTATTAAAATATCCAGCTAGAAAGTGTAACCAATCTATCCATGACATTGTGATAAACAACATGCTACAAGTTTCCATAATCGACTATCCAGACACTCATATCATCATGCATCCTCTAATCTCAATGTAACATACCAATGCACAAAATACCATGGACAAGGTCAAATAAATGAGTCTACAACAACATTGTGAAGACCTATGAATATAGATATTTCACATCTGAGTCATCCCACTACAACCAAATGGGTGGCCAACCCACACAACTGCATAAATTGTAGATCCTCAATAATGCAACATGCAAACTTGACATCACATTAGTAACATGAAAACTGATATAACCAAGAAAATAACCTATAAAACTCAAAAATAAAACTCCAAATCACCTACAAATCTAATTTTCCAAGAAATTTCATAATCAAGTATCATAGTCAAGAAACCAATCAAGTATCCAGTAGATAAGATCAACCATTTAAAACTTAACCACACCAACATTCGTCAATTGTATGCATGATCATGTCATATCAATGCTCAAGTGTACATGAACATTCATGACACCATAATCATCACCACTATTGTACCTATAACCAACCTGTATTATACAAAGACTTCAAAACTCCGTGTGCATCAACCATGTCTTTAAACCAAAAGACAACCTATGTACCTATCACCATCAAATTCCAAACTCTAAAAATACTTGTAAACCTATATTAGGAAGCACCAAATTGTTGAGGTTCAACACAACAACATTAAACAGAATATTACTATTCTATTTCTTCTGAAAAAGAAAGACAACACATGGTAATCTAACTCCCAAGGTCCTGGTAATTAGTTCTCAATTATGTTGATGTCGTTCAATGGTCAATATAATTGTAATATGCAAGGGGCCTTTGTTGGTAATAAGGAACAAAATTGCATGAAATCAACTAATCTACATTTGGGGGGGGGTTTAAATAAAGATAAAAAGATAGATTAGAGTTTTAAAATATAAGAACATAAATGAAAGCTTTTAATGTCCAAACATGCATATCAATAACGAGTGTTCATTCACCTAACCAAAACTACAACAAGATACAATCCATAGAATAAATCATGCAACTGCATACATCCATAGTGCTAATTCAATACCATCAGCATTCACTAAACTTTACTTAAAAAAAAAATCATTCACCCATCATTAAACATAGATCAATAGACATAACAGTAACTTCGTTCATAGATAACCCAATGAGATAATCATGAATCCAGTTTCCTCTATTGATTCTCATCAAATAGAAAACATTTAGGCACAACAAATCATTGGCATACAGATTGATCATACATCATTAACCTTATCAGATAGGTCTAAACTTGATAATATAAAACTGTAAAAACTGTATATAAGTTCAACTAAACTTTCTTAAAAGTATCTCTACTAACAACAATGAAATCCTAGAACTAATCACTATTCACTATCATTAGGTGGCTGATCTTCCTTTAATTAGCCGACCTTTACAAAATAGAACCAAGAGATACATATAGACAATGCTATGCATAAATTCCTCCCAATCAAAAATCAAATCCACAAATCAAGGAATAGGAACTAAATGAAGAATTGGAATGTTGATCATTAGTTACCCAGCCAGATTGCTCTGTTGCACAAAATGCTGACACCCAAGAAAGCAGGTAAGACTGAAGAATGGAACTGGAGTCAAATTCATGTTAAAACCCGACAAAGAGGAGAGAAGAAGATGTTGTGTTAAGTGAAGAAGATGCTGTACTGCCCACTCACCTCTGCGTTGCATGCTCAAGGATGTACTCATCATAATTAGAGGTTTCATCCATCAGCTCCTCACAATTGAAAGGGACTAAACTGGTGTCAGTAATATCTTCCTAGTTAGAATCAATCTTGTTGGCGGTAAGGGTAGCTTCCTTATGCATACACCTCAAAGTGTAGGGGAGCTGCTTCACTTTAATTTTCTTCGGCCTAGCCCCCTGCCTTGAAGTTTCTATAGATTGGCTTCTTTGGGAAGCCTCTTTTGATGCTCTAGACATTTCTCAAATTCTGCAATAAACTCCTGTATTAGATGATCAACACATAAAAATCAATACATCAATCAATACCTACCTCCATCCCTTTGAAACAACATTTAAACATAACCAAACTTCAACCTTTATTGGACGCGAAACCACAGAAGCATCAAGGACATAAAACAATTTTTAACACTGGCGGAGTCAGAATCGGGACCAGAATAGAAACCAAACCAGAAACTAAACGCTAGTTCCAAATTCAACTTCCATCCCAGCTCTAATTCCGCTCAAGGACAAGACTCAATACCGTAATGATCGGGAGTGAAATCATTTTAGGATCTAATCCTAATGGAAAACAACTTTGGGACAAGTTCGTTCCCAGGTCTGCTCCTGCCAATTCAATATGCAAAACATAGGGTATTTTCAAAAGACACAGTCATATGAATTTTAAAGACCTGGGTCACATGGGCCTACGAGGAAATCCAAACAAAGGGTCTTAACCCCATCCTTGACCACATAAAAACTAACTTTAACCCTAGGACAAGATACTTTGTAAAGGTTGTCGAGTAAACCCTAGCTTGCTCGACACACCGACTTTGGAAATTAGGGCATCACAAAAACCCAACACAGAAAACATAGAGTCGACATGGGAACAAGATCAAAAGGGGTTTTAAACAAATTTAGACATTTAGAGTATGGAAAACCCTGACAAATGGAAGCCCTAATTAGAAACTAGGGCACAACAAAAACCCACCTACCATGAAAGCGATAGCAAACATAAAGAGACAAACAAAAAACAAAGAAAAATGGAATGGGAAAGAAAGACAAGAAAAAAGAAACAAACGAAGAAAAAGGATCAAGCAACAAGCGAAGAATTCACAGAAACAAATATTTCTACGAACGCACAAAAACACGGCAACACACAACAAAGCAAATGAGCGGGAAATAGAAGAGAAAAGAAACCTACCTTAAAACACTCGCAAGAAATGACTGAAATCCGACCAAGATTTTCTCTGCAACTCGCCTTTGCAATCAAATTGATCCTCTCGAACTTCTTCTGGCTCTGGTGTGCTTAAACGTCTCAAATAAAAAAGATAATAAGCCAATTTAATACGATTAGGAATTTAAAATCAATTCGCGCATGCGAAGAGGTTGTAATTAATGCCATTAACATGATAGGTCGGAGGCGGAGCAAACAACGCAAATAGATAGTTAAGTCCTGTGAACACCTAAAGCAAGGCAGAAGTAAACCCAAGTCTGAAACCAAACAAGAAAGCTTTGACAAGTTCCTTATCAAACTCCAAACCCGATCTTGGTCCCGTAACAAAGACAATGATGAAGAAAAGAAACGAGGGTGGGATCAAAATTGAAACCAGAACTGGAACCTTCAAAAAGTTCAAAGTTCATGTCCGATTTCGATTCCGCTCCCAACCAAGAAACAAGAAACGAAACAAAGAAAATCAAACATGAAGGGAAGCGGGAATGAAACGAAAACCAGACTTGACCCAAACAACACGAACGAAAACAAACACCACAATGCAAACGAGCGGAGTTAGAATCGGAACTGGAACAAAATCTGGAATTTTTAGAAAGTTCAAAGTTTAGTTCCATCTTTGGTTCCGCTTCCGCTTGGGAAAAACAAAAAATGCAAGGAAAATGACAAACAACTCAAGGGAAGAACAAAACCAAGAGCACAAAGCACTCCACCAAACAACAAAAAGAAACAAGGAAGGAAAACACGGAGTCGGAACATAACCCAAACTAAAACTTTGGAAAAGTTCACAGTCCAACTTCGGTTCTAAATCCGCTTCCGACAGAACAAAGAAAGAAAAGGCTTAGGAGTAAAAAAACAACTCCTAAGACCCAAACAACAACCAAAGAAAAAACAAAAACAAGGGGGACCCATTTTGTTCCAAAATAAAATGGGGTGGTTATGCAAGGCATAACATAAATCTAATAATATATTGTACCATCATCTAGATCTCATAAAAACATGCACCCCCTCAAGTTTTCATCATCCAATTCATCTGAGTGCTCATGAAATCACACCTTAAATCTCATGCTCCTACAAGTAATCAAACAAGTACCAAACTCCCTTTGCTCATCCAAGTGAAAAAACACTTGAACCAATGTTTAGTACACTGTAAATGCTCTCCATCACCTATTTAAATCAAAAATCCAATTTTGTATGTGAAATATATGACCAAATAATTGTTTCAAAGCAACGTTTAGCTCCATGGCACCAAAAACTAATAAAAACATATATACAAACCAAACTTGTACCACTACATAATGCTCAGAGAGAGCTTTCCAACAATAATCGAAAGCCGAAAAATAAAAACATGGGTGAAATTTATGCCCTCTAGAAAAGAAAAAAGATTGATTTTTTAGACTATAGGGGGTCTAGAGTGACCATCCATGACATTAGATAGCATCAAATCTAGTTCTCAGGTGGCATATCAGAAGAGGTGGTGATTGGGTTGAGAGGGACATGTGACTGGTGACAAATTAAAAATTGCCTTAAAAATATTTTAATTTTAAATTTTGTTTTCCCAACTGATGGTCGGGTCACTACCTCCCTCAACTAAGGGTCTATTAACCCCATACAATATTGTTGCCTTAGTTGGTGCAAGGGTACAAGGGTTCTACAAAACCCCCTATCAAATCATTTTTTTAATTAATAAAAAAATCAATTAGTTTTTCATACACAAGTTTAAATATGTTTCAATTTCTTTTTTTTCCTCTACAACTTCACAATTGTATGGGCATAGGGTAGGAGGACTAAAAAAAATGTATTTTTATAATGGCCAAAATAGGTCAAATTTTATGTCAATCTTCATTTCTTGAGTCCCTTGGATCTAATTGAAATGTTTGTTTTGTCTCAAGGGGTAATTTGTGAAACTACCCCCCACAAAATCCTCATGGAGAACACCTAAAAACTACTTTTGCAACTTATGTTCAAACCCCAGATCTATTAAAAATCACCACAAATCTGTAAACCCAAGACCCTAAATTTGTAAATAACAACTTGCACACCATATCTCATACATTGAAATGGCTAAAATTTCTCCTACATTGTCATGGCTTCAAATTTTCATTATATCTGCGGGCTCATACAAAGGTTATACAAAAACAGGGATCTCTCACATCCCACTACCACAACCATGGCTTTGATACCACTTGTTAGGAAAATCATGCAGGTTGATCAAACCATTTCCTACATAACCCCATGAGAGGAAAGTATACATATAAACTTATAGAATAACCATATGTAAAGATCAAAGACATACCATAAGATAACACAAGATATATCCTAAGAAAACCCTCAAGAGAAAAATATAGTCTCCAAAAGCATTCACACTCAATGTATTATTCAATAATGAAAGTATTACAATATACTTACAAAGTCTCCATGAATACTTCTAAAACATCAAGCTCCTCCAATGCATCCTCCATGTGTCCAAGAGTGTATCCACACATCCCATGCCATGCTTCACATATGCACTCTTCAAAAGAGAGCTCAATACAATGACAAACTATCCCAACTCACTAACTAACCAAACAACTACCCAACCAATGTCAACCACTAAACATGTGCTTGATTTTATATAATCGAGCTCACACAAAGAAACCAAGTAGTAACATAAAACCATGTGCCTCAAAACCACAAGTACACAAAGCCATTGACCCCACATTTACTTTTCGGTACTTAGTTTCCCAAATATTAAATATATTTTCCATGTGCAACCCACACATAAAATATCCAACCAATGTTACATGCAACCTTGCAAATGGACCCAAATAAATATTTATTGTGGCTAAACACATCACGCAAGGGTGCACCATAAATAAATATTTATTTTACATAATTAAAATAATTCTTTCTTGTGCAAGGTGTACAATGCCCTATTCCTAAAATTTTTGAGGGCAAGTGGGTACTCAAGTGACTATTTAATCAAAGACAAAGGTTAGAGATGGATGCTTGTTTTTATCAATTCATTTCCTTAAATAGATTAGACATCTTGTTCATCAATCACTAGAGATTGGAGGATGAAAAACTCCCTGATTTCTACAATTTGTTAGTGGACAAAAACCCCTAGTTTGGCATATTGCAATTCCATATAGGAATTGTATTTGAGCTACAATAATTTGTTTTTTGGGCAGCTTCTATATTACCTAATTGTTGAGTGATGGGGGGGCTCCCTAGCACCTAGGGTTTGTAATTTTTGGGAGGCTCCTTTTGCACCATTGTTGTAGATTTTCCACATTTTTAAATAATAAAATTTGATGTTGTTTTAGAAATATTTGGTAATATTAAATTGATTGTAGGTTGAAATCATGCTAAATTAATAAGAGTAGTCAATTATTACATATGATAATGTTAATTTTCATAGTTCTAAGGGTTTCTTTTTGCATATTATATTGAGGATAATATTTGCTACAATAAATATGATTTTAACTAAGATCCAAACATTTGTTATCAATTACATTTCACATAATATTCCTATCAAATATATTATAGTCGTTTCAAGGACTCGATCCTACTAACTTTGGGGGGAACAAGGGCTATTTCAATGTATTAAATAGTAGATAGCGATGTGTTCGAGGTGACACAAGATGACAAAAAGTAGGAGGGATAATTTGAAAGAGGAAGAAAAGGCTCAGGTAATGTTTTGAGCGGTGGTCAATTTGGATGGGGCAAAAGGAAATGGCTCAAGCACTCAAATACATGATGGTAATGATAACACAAGTCACTCAAGGGAAAAAATCTCTTAGAACACCAATATCACCTATCGGAAGAGGAAATACCTCATGGGTTAACCAAACTATTGGATCTTCACCAAATTCCTTCAAAGAAGATGACCCTCTAGAGGAAGAAGCAATTTAGAATCTAATAATAGATGATTTTTTATTAATTCATGCTAAATTTAAATCTCTTAAGTGAGAAATTAGGGATGATCTATTGTTTGCTACACTCTAAAACATAAAAATCTGAAATGGTCCACAAATAAAGAAGAAATTAGTTCAAAATCATGCTAATAAGGAATCACAACAACACTTGGGCAAGGTTCTTGTATTTATATATGATGGGACATAGATGTGTTTAGCTCATGCATGGATACAAAAGATCAATACCTACCCATTTCTAAATTTAATGTATGAAGAAGAAGCCATCAAGTTTTCTTCTTTTCACTTGGAAGGGGTAGCCTATGAATGGAGGTAGTAAGGAATGGTGATGCAAGGTCATATTCTCATCATTACTTTTGAAGAATTTAGCCAAATTTTGGTTGAAATATTTTATAGCATCGATCCAAAAATCTTTTTTTGTGAATTCACACAACTAAAATACTATGAATCAATGGAGCACCGCAAAGAATATTTTGAGAGGATAGTTGTTAAGGATCCTAATGTATTAGAAAAAATCACAATTCTATTTGTCTAGAAGGATTAACAAATCCACTAAAGGGTTTGATCAAGGCATTGAATTCTTTCACTCTTCAAGATGCAATCAAAAGTTCCCTCACTTTGGAATCTTCATTGTCTTTGAATAAATATTATTCTAATGCTCCTCATATAAACCAAAATAATCTCCACATGGGAGATTCAAGCACACAAAATATTATGCCATCAGTGAAAAGATGAAAATGAACTAAGAAGAAAGCAACTATGTTTCTATTGTAAAGAATCTTTGGAACAAGGCCATAAATACTTGGGAAAAGGTTAGGTGCACTATATTGAAGTCATTTCCAATGAAGAAGAAGAATAGACTAAGTTTGAGAAGGTAAATGAAGAATTTAATGAAGACAAAAGATAGAGGTGGAGGAACTCTAGTTCATCTATCTAAAACTCAAAGGTACAACTCATTTAGAATTTACATAATGTTAACAAGCTAAAGGATCACCATCCTTATCGATTGTGGGGAAACCTACAATTTTATAGATAAGGGCCTTGTGACTAGAATGGGCTTATTTTTTGAATATTTTGAGGAATTTAATCTGATTGTGGTTAATGGGTTTCCCATACCGTGTGCATAAAAAAATCAACAGTTCTAAAAAATAAATTTTGCACATCATTTAATCTATGAATATTTATATGTGATCAAATTGGGAGATACTAACATGGTGCTTGGAGTACAATGACTACAATCTCTTGGATAATCTCACAAAACTACCAATCTATGGAATTAAAATTCAAAAATGGAGGAAAGGAAGTAGTTCTCAAGGGAATGCCCTATCTAATAATAACTAAATAATGGAAAGATATTTTAGAAGATGGAAAGTAGCTTGGACATCCAAATAGTTGATCACACCCAAAAAATTATCCATAAGCACAAAGGATGCTAAACATATTGATGTACAAGATGTGTTGGACATGCATACCAATTTTTTCAATATATTCCCCCCAAACTACCATCTAAGGGTTCTAGCACAATATTGAGCTTGAAATAAGTGCAATGATAGTGATAATCACTCCTTATCATCACCCCAAGATCCACAAGGAAAATATCAAGAAGACAATAAAAGATCTTTTAGATATGAGCCACATCAGGCTAAGTTCTAGTCTATTTTCCTCTTCAAAAGTACTGGTGAAGAAAAGGATAGTACCATGAGGTTGTGTGTTAACTATCAAAATTTAAATTGAAAAAAATCAAGAATAGATATCCCATACCAAGGATTGATGAACTAATTCATGAACTGCATAGAGTTTATAGTTCTTGAAGATTGATTTCACTTGGGATTCCATCAAATCTACATGAGGGATGGAGATGTTCATAAAATTTCTTTTCAAATGTCATTGTGGACACTTCAATTTTTTAGTCATGTCCATTGACTTTAGTAATGCATTGAAAAACTTTCAATCATGCATGAACAATGTGTTTAGCAAGAAATTAAGAAATTTTGTTATTTTTTATGATATTTTGATATACAAAAAGACTTGGGAGGAGCACTTGAAGCACTTGAATGAAGTCTTGAGAATATTGGAGCATAAATATATTTTTCCCAATCAATCAAAGTGTGAGTTTGCGCTTAAGGATATTTTATATTTGGGTCATGTCATCAATGAACAAGGGATTCAAGTGGATCAATAGGAGATCCAAGATATTTGGGATTGGGCACCCCATAAGAATGTGTCACAATTAAAAGGATGCTTAGGACTATGCAACTACTATTGAAGGTGTGTCAAAGGATTCTCCCAACTTATAGCATCACTCACAATCTAACTAGGAAGGGAGCATTTAAGTGGACAAATACAACAGAGCGGGCTTTTAATAAATTCATGAAGACATGCAAAATTGCCTAATTCATATCACACATTATTAATTTTGTATTTTCATTATATGTATCCTTGATCGGTGCATAATGCATCATTTGCATCATTTGCATCACTAATTCCCCTTTTAACATCATTTTCCATCATTTTCACCTATTTCCTCTATTAATTAAATAATATTGAACTATTTAATCAATTCATCATATTTCACTAATTTTCCTCTTATTTTCCCTAATTAGATAATTTTAATTATTTAATTAGCCATAAATCTAATTTTTCTTCTAATGTCCTGTGATTAAATAATCTTAAATTACTTAATTATCTAATTGCCATCTCATTCATTTTGAATATTCCTTTTTAACAAAGAATATCCTAATCCTCCATAATTAAATAATCTTGAATTATTTAATTGTCTTAATTTCCCTCTCAAAGGTATATTTTATGGAGGTATATTCCCATAGAATATTCTTTTTCAAGATATCCTAAAATATCTCATTCATTCTCATCCCTCCATTTCTCGATCTAATCTTCACCCTTCATTTCAAATATTCTCAACCGATTTTCCTAAAATTGTGGAGATATTTTGAGTTCAAATTGATCTTGATCCCTCATCTTCCTTTATTCACTCTCCTTCATGGGTCTTTGAGGTTTAATCTCAATTGTTGATCATAATTTTGAAAATCTATAAAACATCCTTCATTCCTCATTATCACACACCTAGATCATTTGAAAAACTTTGAGTACTTGAGCATAGCATTATCATTGAGAATTTGAGCAATTATCATCATCTAGGTCTTCATCGTCATGCTTTTGCAATCATGGGAGCTTCATGATCAAGAAATCCAACATACCATCACCATGAAAATAGATGCAAGGTTTGCACATTGTTTGTTTTCTTTGTTTTGAATTGATTTCCATTTACTATATGCTGATTTCTAACCATTTATGCACTCAATTTCATTTGTAAGTGGGGTTTGATCTTCTCTTGTTTTGGGTTTTTGATGATTCTAACCCTTGTTTAATTTCATTTCCACATTCCACTTTTTCCACTTTATAATTCAAAGAAGTAATGTGTTCATGTCCAGT
The DNA here is from genome assembly GCA_007258455.2 of Sequoia sempervirens. Lineage (NCBI taxonomy): Eukaryota > Viridiplantae > Streptophyta > Pinopsida > Cupressales > Cupressaceae > Sequoia > Sequoia sempervirens. The sequence goes on along the minus strand of VDFB02038091.1, from coordinate 6,332 downwards.
GCTCATTGTTTCAAAAATTTCACTTCCTTTTGTATTGAAATGTGATGCCTTCAAGGAAGGCATTGTAACCATTTTGAAGCAGTGACATCCCATTGCTTTTGAAAGTATAAAACTAACAAAAAAAGAAAAAAATCCATTTATGATAAGAAGATGTTAGCAATCATGCATGCCTTAGTGAAGTTCAGATAGTACTTGGTGTCTAGAAATTATGTGGTCAAGATAGATCACAATAGTCTAAAGTGATTTCTTAATTAGAAACACTTGAATGAAAAAAAAAAAGTGTAAGCAAGTTACAAGCATGTAATTTTGATATTGAATATGTGAAGGGTAAGCATAATATAGTTGTTGATACATTATCTCGAATGCCTACTTTATGTTCTATTTTTTATCTCTGTTGATTAGGTCATCACCATCATATCTAAATATACCATGAATTATTTTGCTACTATCCCTTTAGATGAAAGGATATACGATGATAGGTTCAAAGTGGTGGAAGATCTAATTTTGCATAAAGAAAGGATATATTTGATCCAAGAATCAAAGATGAAGGAAAATATTTTAAGAGCCATACATAACACTTCATTGGTTGGGCATCTAGGATATTTCAAAACATACAAATGGATTAGAAAGAGATTCTCCTTGGAAGGAATGAAAGGGGATGCACTCAAATGTTTTAAAGTGGATGTCATATTATAGGACCTTTTGTGTTACATAAACAAACTTTATTTCTTTAAGTGGTGCCAGTAAAAGGATTGTGAGCAAGGTTGTTTGGAGGAAAAAAAGAAAGAATTTGAAGTTGTTTTTTGGAGGGAAAGTGGGCACTCAAGTGCCTATTTAATCTAAGTCAAAGATTAGAGACAAATACTTGCTTTTAATGATTCATTTATTCAAATATTTTGGACATCTTACTCATCTCTCATTTGATATTGGAGGATAAAACCCCTTGATTGTTGTAGCTAGATAGTGGATGAACCCCTAGTCCAACATTGTGCAATTCCATATAGGTATTATGTTTGAGCTGCAACAATCTATTGTTTGGGTGGCTTCTACAATGCCTAATTGCTAAGTAATAGGTGACTCTCTAACACTTAGAGTTTATAATCTTGAGGAAGCTCCTTTAGCACCATTGTTGTAGATTTACTATATTTTCAAACAATACAATTTGTTCTTTCTAGAAAGATTTGGTAATACTGAATTGATTGTAAGTTGAAATCATGCTAAATTATTAAGATTATCAATTATTGGGGGTGGCTATGTTAATTGCCACATTTCTAACGGCCTTAATTTATTTTTGTATATTATATTGAGGATAATATTTGTTGCGATAAATCTGGTTTTGAAGTAAGATGCAAACATTTGTGTTGAGTAGAGTTAAATCAATTAGATTTCACATATATTCTTATCATGGATAACCATTTTTCGAAGAATTAAGGACATCATTTAGTCAACGTTTTCATCTTATCCTCATCTTCCTATTTTTATAGATTAAATCAAACATTTAAACCATAGGAATGAGAAAAAAAATCAAGCATAGGCCATGTAATGACTAAAGAAGAGACTTATCTAATTAGAGGATGCAAGTAGTTACTAATTCATCCACTACGTAAAGATCTGAAAAACCCCTAATAAAAACTCCAAAGTCATTTCAATAGCCATTACTATTGAAGATAGAAATGGTGTTAACAAATCTCAAATGTAATGGAAGCTTCATGCTTCCAAAGGATTCATTAAATTACATTTTGTTTGGCCATGAATGTCTTGTGCAGATTATAATTTTGATGTAACCAACACAAATGTTTATGATTTTTATGTCAGCAATAGAGTTGCTTCAATAGTCACCCAAGGCTTGAGAAAGAATTCAAACCATTGATTTTCTAGGCATATTGAATAGAAAGATACTCTTTTCAAAGGGGAACAACTATCAACAAAATTAATTGAGCAAGAGTGGTTGCATTGAGATAAATAGAATACTTAGTCTTAAGATAAAACATTTAATGAATTAAGTGTGAAGCATTTATTGTGTAGTGACAAAAAATGTACTCCTTTACATTTTCTCACTTTGTTTGCCTCCCCTTAATTAATTGGACTTTATTAAGCCTTTAATTGACCCAATTATGCATTTAAAAGCCTAATTAATTCCGTTTTCTGAAAGGGGAACCTATATTAAACAATTGCAAACATTAATTAAATTTCCTTGGAAATTGAGTGTCTTGGATTTAGGTCCTATGATCCATTCACCCAAAGGCGAATGGGTCCTACTTATGTTTTGGATCTCAATTTTAAATATTTTTTTGGCAGCATTTTCATGATTCAAATTCAAATTGCAATTGTCGGCCTTTGATGTTTAATTGTCGGGAAATTATAAAATTACCTATAAATACAAGGTTATTTTATCAATCCAAATCCTAGAAGCTAGAAGAATTTTTATGAGACTTCACAAGAGAAAATAATATTGTCAAAAGTGTTCAAGAGTAGATTTTTCAATCTTCTACATCAACATTCAAGATCTAAAGCATCATGTCAAAGTTATTTGCATCTATGCATGTTTTTGGAGCTAACATTATGATGTAGGTTTCAAGCATTCAACCATCAAGATCAACATCCAATCAAGCCATTTCATACAAAATAAAATCCTTGGAGAGATGTATTAGACTTCAGTCCTCCAAGGGCAACCATTAAAGAGTTTGGAAAATTGCAACAAGCTAGTGTTCATTCATCATTCCATTTTATCATTTTTTCATTTCAAGGTTTAATTACCAAAATGAGGTTTGACCAAGGCAAACCCCTATTCACCAAAAATAAACAATTTTTCCCTCTCTTTGTCTATGTAGATTTGCAGGTGAAGAAGGATTGAAGATTTCTCAAAAGTGCAATTTTACAAAGTTGTTAAAGTTGTCACCAAAGTTGTCAAGCCACGAAATCTCACTTGCAGTATTTAATTTCGACTTTTCGATAGTAAGATTTGGAGGAATCAAGAGTGCAGATCTAGGAGCAGAGGATTGTGAAATCATATTTTGAACCCCTGTAGCAAGACCCATTTGTCCTAGGGTGAATATGTCCCAGGAAGAAACTCAACAACTTTTGGTGATAGGTACACATCAAATTTCCCTTCTCAAATCTGTCAAAAGTTTGTTGTTTTTGTTTCTATTATGCTTTAAATTGATGATTCAAGTTTCACATTGCATAATTGAGTCCATTTACTATTTTTAGTTTTTCTCCCCAAAGTGTTGTTCAGGCATATTTTACCCTGTCTTGTCATAAGGAAATTTGCAAGATCTCCAATAGGATTGACTCACCTAGGGTTGAAAGTCAATCCTACTTTTGGGGATCTTATTTCCTAATGAAATAAGGAAGATAGGTGCATCACCCCATTTCAATATATAGAAAGCCTCTTATTTTTCTACATTTCATAATGTACAAGAAAATCTTGCACCTCTAGGTAAGCAAGCCTCCTATTCATTTAGATGATTACCATACACCTCAAGCAACACATACAAATAGTTGGTGAAAAGAAACTCATTTGGCATATATCTATAATTTTTTTATTGTGTAGTGTAAGATTTTTTCAATTATTTGGTAATCCTTGGTATGCCTCAAGTGACCTTCCTTCAAGTTAATGTGTTATTTCCCTAGGTTTTCTAGATGATAGTTAATTAGTCCTAGCACACACAAACAAATCTAGCTAACAAGTTCTAAAGACTACTTCCTCTTGTGATGTTGAGAACAATATGAAGTAGCTATCTTATATCTTAACAAAGTTGCATTGTTAGGTATGGTGGCAATTGAACACTACACTTGACCCCAAATACCATCAACTTATTTACAATACCTTCCATTACAGAAACAGTGGCAACAATTTAGCTGTCCATTAGAGTACTTATAAATTGTTAATTGTATGGTGCATGATTTGTTCATTTCAAATGAACCTATTGATGGTCATAGAGAAAATTTATGGTACATATTTCTTATTTACACTATCTGAAAACTCTAGTTTGTTAATAAAAATAGCAATTAGTTCATCTTGAAAAGGGAGAAATCGATATAGACCCATATGAAGCTCAAATAGTGAAGGAAGATGAGGTAAATGAATCAAAGGATGAGGATTGTATTAGCTTGCTTGGGGATCACAATAAATCTATGTAGGAATCCCCTGCTTTGTTGGGGTTTTGAGTTAATGAGTCTCAAAATCCTCCTATGAAGTCCTCTGAATGAAATTTGGAAGAAGATTGGACTCAATTTAATGGGAAACCCAAAAATAAAAAATCAAATGTTGGAAGTGAACAAAAATGAGGGAGAACTTCTCAGAGGGAAACTCATGCTCGAGAGGTAGCTCGTGATGTGGCTTCAAGCAAACATAATTTTTTTTTTGATGAATAGGCAACTATCTATATTAAATTAAGATAAAGATACATATTCACAAAAAAAGATGGGTGGTAAAAAGGCACACCCCGAGAGTCATATGGGCAACGCCCAAAAAAACCAAAAGATCACATGGGCTGAGCCCAAAAGTCCAAGATTACAAAACATATAACAAGAGGGCCATTAAGCGGCCAAAGCAGTGCCAACAGAGCCAGGAGGGTCTCTGTCATCCACGTTCTTCCCCCATACATCAGTGGGGTTTGGAGTGATGTTAGGAGGAGGACCCCAACCATCATCATCTTTTTCCTTCTCTTTATCTTTATCCTCGTGTCGGGGCAAGATTGGAAGTGCCAGACGTGGAAAATTTTTACCAGTATCTGGCCAACCAGAGCTAGAAGCGGGAGGGTCATCAGAGGACCACCCGAAACCACCACTGCCACTCTTCGAAGCACCACCAGAAGGCCACCCCTGGCTAGCCCGCGGCGAAGGAGAGCAAATTTATCGAGGAGTGTGAGAATCCCACCGAAGCGAAGGCTGAGAGCAGGGACGCGTAGAACCACTCTGTTGCTGGCTCTGAGAGGGTGACTAGCCGCGAGAAGAGGTGGGCGAAGCGGGCACCCGAGAAACAGTACATGGGGCATTGCCCCAATGATCCAACAACACTTGCAGCTGAGCAACTTCCAATGCAACTTTGTTAGCTTGCACCTGAACTTGTAAAAGCACGTTAGAACAAATAATAGCTTTAGCATATAAAGATACATTAATATCCATTTGAGAATGAGCAAATATGTAGGCATTTCAGTCTTTCCAGATATTGAAGAGAATTTCCACCCTAAAAGTGTGCCAAAACTGAGCGAATTTAGCAGGAATTCTAGGAGAATCTCCCAGCAGGACCATATGCTAAGAGAAAGGCTCTGGCCTAAAGGGGCAAAAGAAGTCATGAATCCAAGTCCAAAGTTGTTGAGCTCTAGGACAAAACCAAAAAAGATTCTCAAAAGTCTCAGCTTGCCCACAAAAAGGGCAACGAGGGTCCTGGACCCCTAGGTGAGCAAAGCCGAGAATCCACGGGCAAGCCTTGGAAAAGAATACACCAAGCAAAGTGGGCAAGTTTCAGCTCAACACTTGTAGACCAAATGGAAACAAATATTTTATGCCAGACATGAGCAGGAGATTGAAGAAGCCACTTTTGGTTCAAACTCTGAATCATAGGAAAGTGTGGTGAAAGCCACTTGTAACCAAGCTGAGGCTTATAATTTCTTAAAGGGGTGTCTGGATACCACTTTCAATCTTTCCACCAGGGTTTGGTCCCATGAATTCTAACCTTATGAAGCATTTCTACAGGAATAGCATTCACCAGACTATCATAAGTAGCACAATCCTGGATATGAAGCCTGTACAAGGAAAAAAAATATTTGCATGACATGATAAGCATTGTGGGTGTATGAAATAATTGGTCTGGATACCCTTCTTGTGGAATCTGAGTGCCTTAAGCCAAGGTGACTTAGCCAACGACCAAACATTGCAAGCAAAAAGAGGCAACCACCAAATATTCTACTAGTTGAGTGAAAGCCCATCACGAAAACCAAAGCCAGCCCAATGGAGCTAGGGCTTGACAGCCTCCCAGGCTCGCCAGTTAATTTTGGCCACAAAAGTCCCAACAATTTGGATTGGTTCCTCCGTGACCAGAAGGGTTTGAAATCCAATCACCTTCTAGGTGGGTCTATGGATAGGAAAGCTTGATTGAATAAAATGCCTGAAAAGAATTTTTTAGGCCTTGTCCCCAGTGAGGGCACAGATAATCCATTTAACACATAAAGCAATCCCTTGCTGTTGAGTGGAGAGCAACCCAAGTCCTCCAGAATCTCTGGGAAGGCAGCAGAATTCCTAAGCAACATGGTGAAACCCTTTGTGGGATTCAGAGGAGGCCCAAAGAAAATCTCAGAGCAACTTTTCAAGCTTTCCGTAGGCAGCTT
>VDFB02038090.1:0-35192 GCA_007258455.2 Sequoia sempervirens | reverse complement strand
CATGGTGATGGAATGAGCATGATCTAATGCCATGATAAGCAAATTGTTATGGATTGTCATGGCATTCCATCAAATTCATTGAGACCATTTCTTTCGAGGCTTTTTCAAACAGCTTGTCAGCCTTTTCTATGCTATTGCTTATTAGTATGCTTTGATAGATTTTTTCCCAGCATCCATGTAGCTTTTTTGGAAGCACCTATTTTAGGCTTTCAACCATACTAACAAGGAAGCAAATTGTTTGATATTCCACCACCATGAGACCACATTTCTTTGACGCATTTTTTTCAAATAGTTCATTCCTTTGTCTATGCTATTGCTTACTATTATGATTTGATAGATTTTTTCTAAGCATCCATAGCTTGTTCGAAAGCACCTGTTTTAGGCTTTTAGCCATAGCAACAAGGCAATGAACTGCTTGATAAAATGCTTTGATAGACATGTATGAAAATGTATAGACAGGTGTTGAACTTTTCAGGGGTCGCTCTCAGCAAATGAGGTTCATGAGGATGGAATGCCATGAAAATCAAATATTTTTGATTGTCATAGCATTCCATCAGGTCATGAGACCTCATTTCTTTGAGGCATTTTTTCAAAGAGTTCACTACCTCGTCTATGATATTGCTTACTATTATGCTTTTGATAGATTCTTTCCAAGCATGCATAGCTTGTACGAAAGCACTTCTTTTAGGCTTTCATCCATAGCAACAAGGCAACACTTGAACTATTTGACAAAATGCTTTGGTAGACATGTATCAAAAATGTGGTAGTATAGACAAGGCAGTGAACTGTTTGAAAAAATTCCTCAAAGAAATGTGGTCTCATAGAATGCCATGACAAGCAAATGCAATTGGCAGCTGCTCCTAGTTATTAGTTATGCAATGTTAAGTAATTGCATAACTGCTTAGGTTGACTTTGTAAAAAACTATATTGTAATTGAAATTTTGTCATCTATCAGCATCTAGCTATTAGTTATGCAATGTGAAGCAATGCTTTGAGTTTGAAAGATGTGCAATGCAATGTAATCAACGTTATGAATATAAACTACAAAATTATAAATTAAAATTCAAAACATAAAAATGTCAAGTGTTTACAATCATCCATTATTAATCATTGATCAAACTGAACAGTGTGAACATTTTTCTGTGTGGAAGGCAAACAAGAAAACAGTGGTTCAAAAATAAGGAATTTGTCTTCTGCACCAAATAGAAACGCTACCGTATGTGCTAGGAAGGAATAAGTCCATAAGATCGGTATCACAAGAACCGAGAATTGCAAGGTAGTACGTTTGACTTCAAACACAAATTTCACACTTTTGGATGTTCCAACAAGTCAAAAGTATATGTCGTAAGTTGTAAAGTATACACTTGAATACGTATAACTCATATCTATTGAACCATGAATTTATAATGCAAATATATGGACACCATCAATAAAAAGATTTGTGGTAAATCAAATAGCCATGTCATGTACATCAATATATGTGTCAATATAAGTATAAAATATGGTTACAAAAAAGCCATATAGGCTTACGAGAATGCCATATAGGCATACAATGTCAAACATATCGAATACAAAATATGTAGAAAATTTCCATGTAGGCATACAACAAAGGGCTCTACATTCAAAAATCATTTCTCTCCATGCTCTAGTTCAAGTACAATTTTCTTTCCCTTTCTTGGCCGACCCGATTGGCGATAAATCTATCACCCGTTTCTGTTGAGGAGTGCTCCTGCTGCTCCTCCTAGTGTTTAGCTCTTGGTCAAGTTTCAACTGTTACAATAAGAAGTACAGACATTAATATATAGAAATTATATTATAAAAATTAATATATTTAACAAAATTTAATCACTTACAGCCATCGGACGATCACTCTCCTCGATGGAAATATTTGCACGCTAATGCTCAGGCGTGCTCGAGCCCTGTATAAACCATCCGAACAGGAAGTAAACTACGAATCAATAATGGTTTGATTTTTCACTAGAACTAGTTCATCTATAACAACAAATGTAAATTGAAATTTAGTAATTTTCCTCATATCTCCCCTATCAGAGCCATCGAGGATTGTATTGTAGTAGAAACACCGATATCCATTGCCCTTGTTACATTTGGTTGTGTTTCTCTCACCAACATCTAAAAATAAAAAAACAAATTATTCAATCACAAAATAGTTATCGAATTTGAAGTAATGCTTTGAGTTTGAATGATGTGTAATGCAATGTAACCAACAATATGATTATCAATTTTTTAAAAAGCAATAACCTGGAACAATCACATTGAAAAACAAAAGACCCTTTAGGAAAAATTTGAAGTGAAAAAGTGTCAAAACACAATGTAACATATGACAACCAATATGAGAAGAAGAGATGATCTAGTCAAAAGGAGCTTTGATAGTAGCCAACTGAGTTAAGTATGACAAATCCAAGTATCACTGTTGCAAGGAATGGAGTAAGAGCTAAATAAATATATAGCAACAATAAAAAATGATGGAGCTAACTTGTCAAGGCCTATTCTTCAAAACCCTTATTAAACACTTGCCATAGTTTAAGATATGCAATAAATGTTTGACAATGGAATTAACCTTTTGAGGATGACAGTGATTAAATTGAGGTCTCCTTTTACCATGAAAAGATTGAATATTCTTTCTTTGGCCTATCATTATGATTTTTAAGATTCCTCAATTGAGTTCAATATAATAGTCAAGTGTTTATACCAAAGATGATAGAGAAAATAATCATGAAAGGGAGAATATGATGGTGATCAATGACAAGGCAGTGGCACATTTGACAATCGAAAGAGTAGAGGAATGCATAGTGAACATCATGGTACAACTTATGATATAAATTAAGCCACATGGTTGATGTGCTTTGAATCCTTGCATCTAAAGGAAATGGATAGTGAACATCATGTGTTACCTTGTTACTACATGAAGGAGGAGGCTCCATCTCTCCATTTGGTGTGTAAGCAAATTGGAAGTTTGCTAACTATCAAGTGAAGGCTTAAAACCCTAGTTTTTGCTCCATTTCATGTTTGAGCTTTGTACGGACAGTGGAAGGCTGAGACCTCAAGAATCTTTGAGTGTTGTCCATGTGAACCAAGAACCTTGGAAAAAGAGTGGGAAGTCCTTTTTGAGATTTGTGAGTTCTAACCTGTTTTGTAGGTGAAGGAGACCTAATAGGGGCTCAAGGGCTACTAGCCTTTCAAACCCTAGCTAAAGGATTGGTGAGAGCGATGGGAAGTTGAAGTCTTGGAGGTTGTTCAAAGCACCTTTGGAGGACAGTTTGAAGCCTTTTAAGACTATCACTACCCACGCAGAGTTGATGGAGTGTTGAGAAGATTGGTCTTTAGTATAGTGTAAAGGCTAAGGAAGAGTTGTGGCAATGAACCAAGGTGGACTTGGTGGTTGGAGTTCTGTGATAGAAGAGGGGTTGGTCCGGACAAACCGGGGGGCACCTAGTCATGAGTAGGGACCTATAAGGTTGAATTGGTGAAACAAAGCACCAAGGAGGTCTTACAAGGAAAGGCCTAGAGCAGGAATCAGTGATTGATTCCTCCAACCCCTCTCCCTATCAGATTGGTATTAGAGCAAGCAAAAGATTTGGGATTGATCTTGTATGTCAGAGAAAGAGTCTAGTGTTTCTAGCATCATGGTGACAAATGTTGAGTTGGCTAAGAGGGTTGAAGAAATAGACGAAGACAATAGGGTATTGAGAGAAAAGTTAGACCAACTTGAGCAAGCACTGAATGTTATGCGGTTTGATGGAAGAATAGAAAAAGAAGAAGAGGTTGCAAAGGAGGATAGAATCACTGAACCTGACCCTATATATTGAAGATCCTTCTTGAAGCATTGAAGGCTTTGAGGTGGAAAAACACTTGAAGGGTACCATTGTTTAGTGGAAAGAAGGAGGCTGATTTAGTTATGGATTGGATAGAGGGAATGGAAAACCATTTTGAGTGTGATGGAGTCCTTTGAAGCACAAAAGGTAAAGGTGGCCTAAATCAAGACTAAGAGGTTCTACCTTAACTTGGTGGAAATTCATTTTAGATAGAGAGAGAGGAGGAGAAGGAGGAGAGAGGTAAACAACCTATCTCTATGAAGGAATGGTTGCCAGGTGAAAGAAGCATACCTACCTAAAGACTATGAAGTCAGGTTGCATAAGAGGAGGCGAGTTTGAGGCAAAGAGATCGAGGATGAGTTCCTATCTTGCGAGGGAGTTTCAAAGACTTTGCATGAGGTCAATGTCCTGAGAGGATTAAGAAGTATCAAGGTGGCAAGGTATCTCAATGAAGTTTGAAAGTGGAACATTCAAGAGGAGATGGTTCTCTTAAGCCCCAAAACAGTGCACCAATGTTATCAATTGGCATTAAAGATTGAAGAAGAGGAAGCAAGATCCAGACTTCTAAGGGCAAGGCAAAGGGAAGAGATCAAAGAGGGCGGCATGGTGGCTACCAAGGTGAGGCAATGACCAAAAGAAACCAGGAGTCAAAAATCGCATAGAGAATGGAGGTGAAACATCTACAAGAGAGTGGACATAACGGTGAAGGACCTCAAGGAGGTTCAAATAGAGGAAGAGGAGCAAGCAGGCAAGAGCCTTTCCTTGTATGTACTTGCTCTAGGCCTTTCCTTGTAAGACCTCCTTGGTGCTTTGCTTCACCAATCTAACCTATAAGTCCCTACTCATGACTAGGTGCCCCTGGTTTGTCTGACCAACCCCTCTTCTATCATTCATCAAGATCATACATTGACCTTCTTGCCCCTCCTAAAGTTTGGACCACATCCATTACCTCCACATAAATCTAGACATCCTTGGTCTTCATGGTTCCCCACTTGCATTGATAGCAGTTATGCAAATGAAAATGAAGAAAGTAATCATACTATCCATTGTTTGGGGAAGAATGCATGCTTAATGTTTTGATACATGATATCAAGCTCTCTTTTTCTCTCATGGTTGAATATCAAAATCCAGTATGGTGGGCCTCGAGTTCTAGTCATACTTTCTTCCTCTTCCACCAAATGTTGTCATGATCCACATGTCTGCTAGCCTAATTGGCTTTGTTTTTGAAAGCTGAAGTTTCTCTTGAGTCACCAGTGTAGCTCTCTCTACCTTTCCAAACTCTTTCATTGCTACAAATTGTCTTTGGGATTTAGTCATTTGTACCAAATGGTTGATGTGCTTTGAATCCTTGCATCTAAGGGGTTTAAAACCTTAGGGGCCTTAGATGAGAAAAATAAGTAATGTTTTTCTTTTCTTTTTATGTGAGGACGTAGTAGTGAGATAAAAGAGGACTGTATAGAAAAATGAAAAAAGAAAGACATAAAAAATTCATGGACCATACTATATCACCTACATGCTAGCTAACAAGGACATGAATGTAGTAGATTTAGGTATGATAGGGGGTATTACAAGGTATATTTGAGGAATATATAAGAATGAAGAAGAATTCAATGGATCAAATTAGTGTCAAATGTTTTCCTAAAAGATCTCCCACACCCTATAGGGAATTTAATCATTTCTAAGCATTTTCACGTCCTATGGGGAAAGTTTGAGGAGGTCCAATAGTTGAGAGTTTAATGAGTAATTATAACTTCTTTCCATGCAATCATGATTAGTTAGAGAACATATAGGGAAACTTGATGAGCTATGCAACAAATGAAGAGAATATAGGGTATTTTGACCTAGTCTTAAGCATCTCCAAGCGTCTAGGAGATATTGAAGGAGTCTTGGCTGATAGATAGGGTCGAGGATAGAAATTTTATTTTTGGTTACATTGACATCATGTAGGACATCCATCGTCTTATTCTTGGTTACGTTGACATCACAAAAAATTATATAGGATGGAGTAGAATGTATCTCTACCTTTGTCAGTTCTATGTTAAATTTTTATTATATATAGCTTGCTAGTGTAGAATTCTAAGACAAACAATCATGGTAGGACCATTCTTAAAAGATTTCAAATAATAACCTAGTGAACCCATATACTCTTATGACTATATATACACAAATTTAGATTAAACTTAGAATTCATTAACTTTAAGTTCTCTTTATTCTATATTACCTCGAGTGAAAGTTTGATCAAATCTACTTTCGCTCTCAGAGGTGTTTCCTTGAAACCTCCAACAACACCCTGTTCAACATCCAAAATTAAATATTAAAATACCATTCGTAAAAAAATGCTATTAACATATGCAATCAATTTATAATTGTTTACTAACTTTACATACCCCACTGATAGGTGTACTACAAAAATAAGTAGATTGACTGGTGTACCTAGGGTCAACACTGTGACCCTACAATTTTATTAAAATAATAAAACTAAATTAGTTAATCTTTCATTTGACAATTAAAATTTAATAAACTAAATTCAATGAACATGTTCAATTTTACCTGACTGTCAATACCATATGCATCATCACGAGAATGGAAGCCTCCATCCCGTAGATGCATCACGGATCGAAGTGCGTGAGAAGTATATGGATCTGTGTAGCACCCTCTGAGGGCGGTAGGGTGATCACGAACAAGTGGCTCCCACAAGATGAGCACACATGGCCTCGAAGGCCACCACGAAGACTCCCACTGGATGCGCTATACAATGGGGCTAGTGTGGTGGATGACACTTTCTGAGTCAAGGATGTGATGCTTTGCAAAGTCTCTACATCGCACTCTCCTTTGCAACTTCGGCATCGCCAATCTTCTCATGAGGCGGCCTAGCGAGGTCGTCTCCCCTGTCATGTAGGATCGGCTGTGCACCAGGCCTATCCTGTGCTGACCCCCCACCTCTCCCCTGAAACTCCTTCATATCAAAATAATTTGGGATTTGGTTCAATACAAACTCATAGTATAATTTCCTAAGAAAATATTGGGGGACTTCACAGTTATTGCACGGTGGGTAATCAAAGACCATATACCATCTGTCATAAAAACGGTTCCTAATCTCTAGGTGGTGGCACCAATGGATAGGAAACCTCTTTGCATTGAGGGTGAGATTTTGATTTGTTCTAGGGTCAGTGAATAGAGAGCACAAATTGCCTTTAGTAATCTTTAAATCTTTAACTTGTTTATATGATAATTTATCTGCATAATATGCCCTCGATGTTTGCCTCCTATTTTGCCATCCAGATATTTGTTGGGTAATTGCATCCACATTTTTTAACAAATCCTTCAATGAATCTGCTAGATGTATCCTTTCTATGGTTGAAGAATTTTGATCACTCAACCTACTAATAAGATCCTCAACTTCTTTTCTATTGTTTTCAATTTCACTCCTCAAATTTTCTTGAGTGCCAGGAGGGTATTGAGAGAATGGTGGGGGAGGTTGATTTTGTGGTTGAGGTTGATTTGGTTGAGGATTTTCCTCCTCTTGTTGATGATTTCCTACAAATTAAAAAAAACATTCATTTCTAAACTAAAACAAACAAAATCAATTTAAAACTAACAAATTCAAAACAAATACCAAACAATACTTACCTCTTGCATCTTTTCGTCGTCGTGGCGCCATATTTGTGAAGAAATCCAATTGCTCTTGATGTATTTTGACCTCTCCAAAAATGCGAGCACGTATGACAGGGTTTTTGGCCGCGGGCGGAGCTAAAACACAGCAAAAAGGAAATGAGAAATGATTTTGAGTTTGCTTTTTTTTTTGCTTTTAAAAGCTCAAAACGCGTTATAACGTGAACGCGTTTTGAGCTTTTTTTTTCTTTTTTAGCCACAAAAGTGCGACCATCTTGGTGCACTTACCCAGAAAGAGTTGCAGAGTTCCAGGTTGCTAGTGGAGTAGTGAAGTTCATGAAGGTGCTTTGTTCTGTACATTGAAGATCAATTGTTATGGACTAAAGGGTTTATTCTTGAGAGTATCTAGTTCATCTACCCAAAGTTTCAGAGGACTGCATGAAGACTTGATCGTGTTGTGTTTTGAAAGTGTTTCTATGGGTTCTATCAGTGTTCATGATTAAAGTTTATGTGATTCTGTTAATTTTTGTTGTTGCGGATGCTTCTCTGTTAGCTCTCATTGCTTGTGGATGCTTTTAGATCATTCTCTATCTTTGTTGTATGTCAGTGTTAATCAGAGTGCTCGTGGTTGAAGATTTTTCTCATGTGTGTTCGAGTTTTCATGTTCTTGGCTGACATGATGATTGTAACATGTTGCAGGTCCTTGGAGATTTAAATTTGAATGTTTGGCGAACTCGAGGATATTATTTTTGGGTCGCATCATAATATTAGCTAACGGTGTTTGATTCACATTGAAAATTTATTTGTAAATTTGGGTCAACATTGTAAACTTGTTTTATATTTTTGGCCAACAAGGTTGTTGATGTAATTTCATGTTGCAGATATATAAGAGTGATTGTTTGAGTGAAGTAAAGTGTGCATAAGTGTGAATGTATTCTAGAGAAAGTGCAGATGTGCGAATAGTGTCTTAATCATTTGATTGTAGAGTAGAGTGTGAAGGAGTTTGAGCAAAGTGTGAAGAAAGTGTTCTGTGCTTTTAACTGGAACTGTAATTAGGCTTGTGTAGAAGCTATTTTCTTAGTTCATACCCTATGGATCTAATCTGTATTGCTTTGTATCTATTGGGTAGTGAGCCATTTTGTATTTGAGTAGTGAGCTCTAGGCAGTGTGCTTGAATGCATGCACATTCCCATTACTATTTTCGTTATAATTTTAACAGGTATAATATTCTGGACTAACATCCACCGTGGTTTTTCCCTTAACAGGGTTTCCACGTAAAAAATATTGGTGTTCTATGTGCTTCTGATGTGTTGATTGTTCATTCATTAGATCTGAGATTTAGTTAGGTAAAGTTTGAATTTTTTTGAATATTCTATGACAACTGATTCACCTCCCCCCTCTCAGTTGTTTGTCCTTGTTTTTCCAACAAAGTAGACATTCAAGAGAGATCCATATGTATGTCAAGCCCCCAAGATACAAAATCATGCAAAGGAAAGATAAAAGAAAGACAAGGTGGAAAGAGATGTACTCTTTGGGCAGACGAAACTTCTTGGTTGTTCGACGGGTGAGAAAGGCCAAAGATGTACTCACTCTAGGGCCACAAAACTAGTTGTCCTCAGGGTGAGAAAGCCCAAAAAGTAAGATACATACGCTAGTTGGTATGCACTTATAAACACAAAGGTGGCCATGGGAAAATTCATGCCGCTAGGTGGGCTTCCTGCTCAACCATGTTAAAGCTATACCGCTTGATAACTTTAACAAGGAGCCACAAAGAAGAGGAAATGAAATGATTTGAAACCTACTGTTAATGAAAAATAAATACAATAATGTAAAGATTATTCAAAGGGATTTTGTTCATGCAATGTCTCACCTTAGGGAACATCATGTCCAACGTCTCCAAGAGAGGATAAGTGCAAAATTATCTCATCTTGTTTCTAAGAGAGGACAAGTGCAGGGTCTCATCCTGAACAACATTGTACCTAGTGCATCCAAGAGAGCATATCGCAAGAAAGGAAAATAACACAATGAAAATGCGAGTGGTGATGTATGCCTCCACTTTAAAGTAGTTGCGAGCACTCGTTCTGCGAGCAATTTTTTTAAAGTAGAAGAGGAGGATAAGAGAGCTCACATGGAAAACCCTATGCCAAGTCATATGTTTCCGAAAAGCTACGTCATGAAGGAGAGAAGTATGTCATATGCGAGCCAACTTAAGGCATGTCGTCCACATCCCAAGCTTTCTCTTATGTATTCATGAAAAGTTTAACGATTAGCCAAGAGGAGGCAACCAAAAGTGACATATGAGGACAAGGCTATCGAACCCCTTGTGCCCACTTAGTGCAAGACAAGAGTGAGTCAAAACTGTTAATTAGGAGATGTATGCTAGAGTGAAAATCAATTAATAGTTAGAGGAATTAGATGCCCCCACATAGGGAAGCATACCGAATTCTTGAAAATGTTGAATTTTATGACTCAAAGCATGACATTAATTAGTGGAATGACCATATATTCTATGATAGGCACAAAATAAAGTCTTGTCATAATATTTCTTGCAAGTTATAGGAGGAAGGGTAAGCAAATTATGTTGGAGAGGCTGGACAAAATACTTTCTTGATCAAGGGTAGGAGGTTGTTTGATGGTGGATGTAAAAGATTCATCTTGCATAGTAGTGGCTTTCATACTTACACAAGATTCTCTAGATCGCGGGATGTTGTACCCTTCATTGTAGGAGGGTACAAAATCTACAAGGTCAAATCAGGAGCATGTTGCGAGATGACAAATTGAAGGTTGGGAGAAGGATGAAGTTCAAAGCCATTAGGTAGGGGGGATAATTGAGGAGTGTGTTGTGTGAGAGTGAATGAACATGGGTATGTAAGATGTCCTACGAGATATGTATGAGGTTCATTGATTGAAGGGGATCGAATGGACACTTGATCATGCATATCCTCAACAGTCTTAGTTGGATGTATCTGGAAGTAAGGGCAATCAAGAACCAGTTGATAATTGAAGGAATACATAGGTCTATTGTTGTCATCTTGTAACACCATGATATTCTCCCTAGGAGAAGAGAGTTTAGGAGAACAACAAGCCACATGTGTTGGACAAGTAAGGATTGGTTCTCGTAGAATAATTTCATTACCAATAGGGGAATAATCAAGGATGGGAGTAAAAGGAGGAGAAAGATGATGGTTAGAGGATGGTAGGTGAATGTCCATTGTCATTAAGGTCTCATTCTCTTGTCCCATATTATCTACCCCAGTAGGAGAGCTTGCTAGATGTGCATCCAAGGTTAAAGTTTGTAAAATAGCTTCATCATAAGTGGAGGAGGTATCAAGAGAAGAACCACTATGGTTTTCAAAGAGATCTTCCCATAGGGTAGAGACATTAGGGAAAAGAAGATCAAGGGTGTCCTGATTCTTAATAGGGGTATCTTCTAATATCAACCTATCCTCTTTATATCGAGGAGGGATATTAGGAGATAGACAAAGTTGATTGTCATGACTATGAAGATTTGGTAAGGTGATGTTGAGGAATGCGTTTATGATCTCATGTTCTTCGTATGTAAAGTCATCCAAAGGGGAATAAGGAGATGGACAATCAAGAATTTCAAGGCTTGTGACTTCTTGCAACTCAATACCTTCATCACTAATAGGAGAGGTATTGGAAGAAGAAAAAGTATGTGTGTTATGATTGTCTACATGTCCATTCTCACCAATGGGCAATGTAGGATTAAGGATTGAACTAATGGATTGTTTATGTTTCTTATTGTGGTAGTCAAAAGCAAACTCAGAAGAGGGGATATTATGCTTGTAAAATCTATATTTGAACAAATCAAGAGCACATATTTTGAAAGAAAACATATTGAAATAAAAGAAAGGACTATGGAATGCAATTTTCAGTTTAGGAATGGTTGACTCAATGCAATAATCTGAAAATGAAATGTGGTGAGTGCAAAAAGTGGAAGGAAACAATGCATGAAATAAGATAATTAATGCTAAATTTTATGAAATACATACTATAGAAATGCAATTGACTGATATATACAGGTTAAGGCACCAAACAAAAGTCCAAAAATAAGATTTTGAATTCTATAAAATGTTGTTTTAGATGTCAAAAGGGATTGATTCGCCCAGGGTGGCGAATGAGTCCCAATATGGACTTTTTTCAAGATTTTCAAAACTTTGTGACTGATTTGGATGTTTTTAGAATGCTATGATGTAGGTGTAAATGAGAAATGTAGAATTTGAGAGACTTTCAATGATTAAAGATGCAAAAATGCAACCTATTATGCACTTTTAAACATGCAAAAATGAAACCCTAGAATGGAAGCTAACTAATGCAAAATGCAATGTAAGCTAATCTAGGATGAAATAATGGACTCCAAAATTAGAAAAGAGGGGATTCAAACAACAGGTTCAACAAAATGAAATGAAGGATTTTGACACCCACTTTCTTTCTTAGCTCCTCCTAGGGTTTTTCACCTAGAAGGAGAGAGAAGGGTGAGGCCAAAATGCACTAGTGTTTCACTCAAGATAAATGTATGAGAATGGATAAGAAATGGATGTGAAGTGTGTGTGGATGCGTTTAGAATTTTTAAAAATGAAAATGAATGAATGCAAACTACTCTTAGGCAAGATGCTGGAAAACACAGTGTTGATTGCAAATATGAACTAGAAACTTAGACAAATGAAAACAAAAATGAATGAGACTAAACATAGTGCACCTGGAGGAATATTGATGTCATTGGAAGGTTCTAAAATGTCTAAAAAAAACTATTAATGGCCATTGGGACTGATTTGCCATGTATGGTGAATTAGTCCTATTTTTGATGAAATCTTCTGGAAGCCTATTTCTGATTATCAGGAGCTGAATTATGAGAAAACCATTTTTCAAGCCTACAAATGGGACTCATTCGCCATTGGTGGTTTATCAGTCCACCTACAGGAATTTGCAAAATCAATAGTTGATTATGTGGAGCTAGATCTACATTTCTGCTCTCTACAGGTGTCTACTTCTAAAATTGTCAGATCTAGGTCTAAAAATGACTTTTTGTTGATTCTTTGACTTGAATGATGAAGAGAGAGCTTTAACAGTCTTGCAACTTGATCTTTAATGATTTATATGCTTCCAAAGGACCTAAATCTGCAAACAATCATGACAAAAGAGAGCTATGTTGAATGTTAGGGCATGGGGTTTGCCTTAGTCAAACCCCATTTAGGTAATTAAACCAAAATGATGAAAAAAAGTAATAAAACATGCAAAATGGAGTTGATTACCTTTTCATGATGAATGATCTTGAAAGTATGCAACATAACATGTAGAATCAACCCTTGAATGTCTTAGGAAGCTCAATGAATGATTTGCAATGTGAAAGCCCTAGCTTGCTTGAGAAGTTAGATGAATGAGATTATGTGACATGAAGAAGATGTGAAAGATAAAATGAAGATAGATGTGAAAATGGGGTAAAAATCACTTATTTATACAATTCTTGTTCCTTATTATCTGTTCATACTTCATCACAGGCCAACATCAAGTGATTTTGAATAAAATCCCGAAAGGAAATTTAAAATATTTTTAATTTGGGGCCAAGGGGGACTCATTCACTACCCATGGCGAATGGATCCCACCTAGGACCTAAAAACAAGTGTTGAGAAAAATGTTGTATTTAATGTTATTTGTCAGGATAACATTAAAAAATACACTTAATTAAGTCATATGAGGGCATAAAGAGACAAAATAAAGCATGAGAAAGGGATAAATAGTGAAGATGTGCCTAGAAAAGTATGAAATCTTGGACAATACTTCAAAATAGGACTTGTTTGTAAGTAAAAAGGTGGTTTTTAGGTGAAATGTGATGAATAAAGTCTAGAAGAATGTAGAAATGTCTTACAACACTTCATAACACCTTCACAAGATGTCGTTAAATATATTTTATTTAGTTTTCAAGGATCCAAGACCTAGTGTGGATGAATAAAATGCCTCACAACACCTGAATCAAGGCCTTGTTAAGTTCATTTAATCTTATGTCAAGCAAAGGTACTTTTTCTACGACACAGTACAATAATACTTCCTCGATACAAGTGAGGAGTGCTCAACACATGATACATGATAGAGATACAATACATTGATCTCAGATATCAAAAGAAGATGCAGTGTAGTAGTCTTCAGATCGAGTGTAGCCACCACGACACGAGCAAGAGAAGGGAACTCAATGGAGAACGTAACACGTTCTACCCAACCATGTGGACCCAAAGGTCCACCCCGTGTGCTAGGAGGTAACAAAGGGCCCCACCATAACTGATAGATAAGGACTAAGACATCACAAGGCTAACATAACTCACAAGAGTAAGAATGACAACATCCACAAACAACAACGACTATAGTTCCAGAGGCACATATTATCCAAGGTAAGACAACAAGCAAGGAAAATCATGGTTGTTGTAGGGGAAGTGTTATCACATAGTCAGACATAGGTTATCCAGGTAGATCTTCCTAGGCCTCGACCCCCATCTTGGGTTATCCTGGTAGCCTCTACCGATCTCTGGCCCCTCGTGCCAACTTATGCAGAATCAAGATACCTCTCATGGGGATGAGGTAGTTGATTAGCCATTCTAGGCCTTCTTGTCTCACCTCAAGCCTAAACGAGCACTTGAGCCTGAGCGAGGTATAAACTTATCTTGCTTAATGTTTTAGCTACCCATATCCCCTATTTTATTTTATGTTTTCACTTGTTAACATAACTTCCACATGGGTTATCCAGGCTCCACTTTGTGCATCGACCCCCATTGGAAGCCACTCCCCTACTGACAACAAAAAACCATTGAAATAGCAAGCAAAGCCTCTTGCACAAACTCAAAACTCGAAGAAAATCACATGGTGAGAGGCAAAACCCATCCTTCTCATAAAATCCCAATCAATAGGAGAATCAACAGTGCAAGGTTAAAACCCACAATAACAAAATCAAGTACCGAAGCAAGTGACCACAAGGAACCAACATGTTCAAAGTCAAATATAAAGAAAACTCTTTTTTCCCAACCTCTAGAAATCTAAATCACTGACACACTGGTTTCCCTTCGAAATAACAACAATAACAAGATCTCAAAGACTATTCTTAATCCACAATTCACAATTCAACAAAATAAGATAACGAATGGCAACATCCTGAAGAGATCATCAAACTCAATCCAAAACTAACGAATGGCAACATCCTGAAGAGATCATCAAACTCAATCCAAAACTAACATGATCCACCCAATATAGTATCAATTTGCAAAACTCAAATCTTCTCAACATCCAACAACCATGTATTCAAAAGAAAATGACATCCATTATCTAATAAGTTAAACATAACCATAGGACCATTCACAATCAAAGAATGTAGTCACTCAAACAATACCCATAAATCAACACAAAGTACAAAACAAGTAACCAAACAACTACTAATCCAATCATTAAATCCTAATATAACTTGCAAACTAAATTTTATTTTAATCTTCATAATTTAATCAATCATAAAACAAAACCACTTCCCCCCCCCCCACACACACACATATATATAGTCTGTAAAGATTTTATACCAAAATAACGATATTCCAAAGTAACTCTAGCTCTATTTACTTTCCCATTATTTAATGGGTCTAAACGTAAATATATCTCTGAATAGTTAATTTACTTACTTTTAACATTCCTATAAATTGCTTCTAATTCTAAATTGAAGTCGATTGAACTAGACTTAACGCAAACACCGCGCATTTCATAATTACTGACAACTAAATTAAACTGGAGTTGAATAAGACTAATCTATACAGACTCCAACAGCCGAATCTCCGAGATATAATGTATTAAGTATTGTTATATAAATAGTTTTGACTGGAGTTAAGATAATCTATTATCTACCAAGCCAACACAAAGGATATTCTAGCGGTGACTTAGCATTGGATGATTAGCACAGATTATAATGTTATACGCCTGGAGAATTTCCAACGCTGCCAGAACTCGAAACTCAGACAGAGCATAAAGTTTGCCACAGTACGAGCTCACAAGAGAGTATTTGTAACCACAAGCATGTGCACCTAAGCATAGAGAAGGACGAAGCAGATACAGGGACGCAGACTAAAGTTTCCTTATAGAGCGTACGCGATAAAATCGTGATAACCATCATTAAAGGATTAAAGGATTATGTGATAATGGACAGGAAACAAACGTAAGGAAAGAATGCCTCGCCAACAAATAAATTATCTAACAGTATCTGTGTTTAAGGAATATCCTTTAGATCGAAAGGTTCGAAGCACATTGTCTAAGCAGTACAACTGACCAAATCTCACAGTCGATCTGAAACATACAAAGAGGTCTAGAAAGATAGAGAGAAATCCACGCTAGAGACTAAGTCCCGCAAACAGTCTCTAGCTTCTTACAGAATAAAAGACTGTTCATTTTCGAGGCTGCGCATGGTGGGAACACCATTAATGGCTGGGTTTCCAGCGCACTAGGAGTTATCAGGGCAAGATATGCATTAATATTTCTGTTCCAGAATGCATGATAACCGTTACTCAAGACTACGAAACTAACATGCATTTGGCAAGAAAATACCAAGAAACTGAATGATCGGATAGCCACAGATGACAATGTTTAACTATCAGTTAGGGGCGAACCCTACAGGCAAGATTGAACTTGTGACCTCTCTTTCAAGAGTACAAGTTTTCCATCATTAGGCCAACTCAGGCTATAGGGTTCGCCCCTAACCCTGCCTGTAGGGTAAGGTATGTACACCTCATATTGTGGAGCACGAGTTAGGTGCCTCCCTCAGATTTGGGAGTATGAGGAGTCCCATATATACTGTAAGCTGTCTGTAGACCCAAAAACAGATTGCCTGGTATTCGTGGACTATAAAATAATAATAATAATAATTATTATCTGGCAACGTATATCTTGAGATTGAAACCCAGAGAAATATAGCAAGGCATTAAATGGTGGTGGCTGTATCAAACTCACAGCCCAAGAATGGTAGCAGAGTATGCATGGATTTCATTAGAAGATATCTAAAGTTATTACCTAAATGGAAGAGGTGGCGGTGCTGAGATCACAAGTTTCTTCAGAACAGGGCAGCGACCAAGTCTGACATACGGTGACATGACATTAAGAATATCAAATGAATAGTTACAGCCAGTATAATGGCCACAATGGGGACAAGATTGGCGTCAGAGAAATATATGAACTCTGCTCAGATCCGCAATTTATAAATATTATATTAAGGAAAGTATTAACGTCTGAGATGTAAGATTTGTGCAACAAAAGCCAAGTATTGCAAAATGCCATTTAAGCCATTGACAAAATGCATTTTCAAACACATCTCAAACACAGATACAGGAATTTATCACCAGAGGGTAAGGGACTCTCAACAAGACTCAAGGGTTTCACCTAATCCGAAAACAATGCATTCCAGATTAAATACGAAACCCATTAAATTTCCAAAGAATTATGATTCAGCATTCATATTTAATTTCAAAGAGGAATATAATTTCTGCGTTAATTTCCACCAGAGTTAGAAATTAAGATTAGAAATTAAGATTAACAGGGAAACCTGGATATTTCCCACTTGAAAAAGGTAATTTTGTTGGAGGACTTTCCACTTCCAGGTCGCAGCTGCAGCTTCTTTCCGAAATCTTCGGCAACATTGAAATCCCTCTATCTCTGTAAAATCCTCAAATCCAAAAAAATTCCAACTTTTTCAATTGCACTGCCACTGTAAACCCCAAAGACTTCCAAGAACAACCTCAGAGCTTTACCAATTTCAAGAAAATTTCAGAAACAGAGAGTTTTTTCAGAAAACCCCCAAAAAATATTCACGGCAACCTTTCAGATTCTGTTTTTCCTCGGAGAGAAAATAAGCCAATTTCTCCTTTGTGTTAACTTCCACTTAATAATTACCTCTATTTCCTTTATTCCATTAATTTATTAACCACCACCCTAACTTTGTTGCATGCCATTTCTACTTTAAATTTTATTCATTCTTATCCCGTGACATAAACTAACTACCTTTCTTTTAAATATCTTTATTTAGTTTCTACAATAAATCTAACTTTCCTTTAACTCTATTGCCCCCACAACTTAATTAATACTTTTATTTTAATATTTTTTATTAATTCACAATTTAATTTATTTAAACTAATTAAAAATATTAATAATAATTTATTTATCAAAACTACAATAATATTAAAACTTTTAATTAAATTACTAAATATCCGTCAACATCGAAAACCTTTTTATTTATTACAAAATCAATCTAGCTGACAACTCAAATAATCCAGAAATCCAACAATACCTGACCACACATGAAACGAAAAATGACACAATGGCCACACTGACGGAGGGGCACTGCAATCATTTTATTCAACTAACCAAAAGAACAATCGAATTATTGAGCTCTCACTCGTTCATGTAGATAATTTTGTGTTGCACCAATCTACAATTGCACGTGCATCTTTGAATTTCGTTGCATCCTCAAATTTTAGTTGCTCTCTAACAAGAGCTCTTTTAACACATGCATCTACTCCATCATGTTCTCCTTTACCATGTCTAGCTTCAAAAATGCCTCCACATGTGTTGGATATTATTTTCCTTATGAGCTCTACATAACCAATATAACATTCTAGCATTCTTGAATTGACCCATGCAATTTTCCGACAATATGAGATGTTCTCTCATTTGAATTCCTCTCTTTTAATTTTTTATAAAATATATTAAAAACAATATTGAACAAACTGAGATGAGTGTAATCAATTATCACTCACATAAAAATGGTACTCTCTTAAAAAAATTCTATTATCTTCTCTACTATCATCTGCATATCTATATACAATATGAACAAATATGGCTACCTACACTGAATTATAATATTGGGATTGAATTTCTTCTTATGGAGCAAGAGTATAGTTTTCTGCAAAATCAACAACTGACAATATAGTTCCAATTGGAAATGTGTTTTTACATGTACAAAATCAACCATCAAGCCAATGAGCATATTGAGAGTGTTTTACATATTCAGGTACAATCTTATCTTTAAATTCTTTAATAAATGTATGAACACTAAATTTTTCTACAATTAGCTCACAACGTTTTCCAATTTTTTCATCCTTTAAAGAATATTCAACTTTTTTAAAAAAAATAACATCCACTAATTGTTGTCCAAATTCATGTAAACTACTTTTATGCATACATTCTCCTAAAAATGAAAGGTTTCCACATCTATTGCATTGTCTAGAAATACATGCATTTAAATAAAATAGGTTTCCATTAGAGAGTTCACAAAAAAAACTTGCTATAAAATATTTGATTGTTTTAGGTGGCATATTAATACCACAAATGTCCTACATAATTTGGTTAGCATGCAAAGTACACCATAAATATAAAAAAATATCATAATAATAATGAAATTGTACATGAGTTTTACAACAACAAGGGATTCGTTGTTTATTAATTCTAATATACCAAAGTTTATATTTTTCGAATGGTCTTTGACTTATGCTAATATTTGGTAAGATTGAATCATCTAAAGAATTTTTATAAATTTCAGTTTGAGTCATATATAATAGATGCTTTGGATGAAGGTCACGGATTTTTTATCCCACCCTTAATTTTAAAACATCTCTAATATTAGGTGATACTCTTGTATTATCATGTCAATTTTTTTCGATTAAATATTTGACTTCATTAGTTAATTTCATGTCTAACATTGGGAGTCTACCACTAAAACTTCAACATTGATTAATTAGATTATTTTCAATACTTTCTCTTCTTTTAGCCGCTCTTATCAAACTTTTAGGATTTACTTTTATATATTTACTAATCTTACTTAACATTCTTTTATTTGAAGTTGATTTATTAATTAGAGCAGTTGTTATTGCACGATGTGCTGCATTCTTATATTTAGATTGAATTTTCTTTCATATAGAATCAATAGCATTGGCAACATTAGATATGACTTGTTCTATTGAATCATCTTTCTTTTTTGGTTTTACAAAAATGCCTAATTTTTCATCACTTTTCACATTTTCAACATTTTTATCAATTGCATCATGTGTTGACATTGAAATCCTAATTTCTTTCTATAATTTTTTTTTTATATAATATATTTCCATTAGTTTTCATTTGTCTGCAAGAAATTTTACCAGGAATGTTATCTAAGACATGTCTTTCAATTGCAAAAAAAATGTTTTCATTTTCATTCATACAAGTGGTTTCATTTTTATTGATAGGTGATCCCACAATAATGGTTTACAATTTTTGGCCAAACTGAACACTGAAATTATTATTTTTAACTAAATCTTCACATTTGGGCACCTATAGCAGCTAAACCGTGAAAGATTTGAAGATGATGCAAACTAGAGTCTCGTCACATTTTGTCTGTAGATTCTAAAAATAGTTTTTAAAAAAAAAATGGAATTAGATTGCACTTCTTTTTCCATCTCCCATGAAAACTAGTTTTTTTCAGAAAACAACAATTTTAAAAAGTGACACACACCGTATAACGCATAACTTTTTTTCCATGAAGGATAAAATTCTAATTCTTTCAAATTTAGATTCATAACTCATATCTAGTGCTTCCACTTGGTTAGACAATTTTTATTGAATATTTTTCTTTAATCAAGTTTTGAAGTCAAACCAATTACAATTCAAACATAGTGTGTTGTATAACACAATTTTTTTTGTATATATCAAAATTCAATTTATTTTTTTGTTGGATCAAGGACTTCAATATCTAGTGCACTCATATTTTTCAATTTTTTTTTTTTATAATCTACTATTTTTCCACATGTGTAGAACAGAGACCTTCGTTTTCGATGAAAAAACCATGTTTAATAAAACTAAAAAAATAAATACATAATAAAACAAAACATGTTAAAATTATATTCGTTGGATAGCTCATTCTAAGGAATACCTGATTCTAGCTGGGTTTGTGAGGATTCCTTTATTTTCATCCTCAACCTGAGCTCCAAAGTGCCAAAATTTAGGTTTTTTGTGTGTCTCAGGGAGGGGATGAGGATTTAGGGGGCTTCGTACGAACCCCTAGGGGTTCGAGTCCCTAGGGGTTCATTCGAACTAGGGTTCGCTCAAACCATGGATCGAGCAAACCTCTTCAAGGGGGTTTGCTCGAACCCCTTTCATATATGTATTTTTTTTGTTTTTGGTGGCAAAAATTTTAAGGGGTTCGCTCGAACCCAGGTTTGATCAAACCCTTTTTTGGTTCGGTTGAACTTCTAGGTTCGTATGAACCCCCAAAAACACTTTTTTTTCCATGGGGTCATTTTTTCTCAGTTTTCCTTCCTCCATCAAATTATAAACCACTATTGTGGCTTCACCCTGATGCAAGGGGTTTCATTTTCATTTTCAAACATATAAGGGATTTCATTCTCATTTGCATTCATACAAGATATTTCATTACTATTTTGTTTTTGCATTGTTTCAAAACTAGAATTATTGATATCAGCGATGGTGTATCCAACTTCATCTAAATAACTAAGATCAATACTATCAAGAATTGGATTTGAAGATATACCTGGATAAATTGTTTGAATGGGTGCATTTTTCATATCATTGAGAGGTGGATTTGAAGACATACTTGAAGTTGTTTGGATAGGTGCTATTTCCATATTATTCAAAGTTGAAGTTGAAGGCATAGTTGGGTTTGTCTCCATAATTGCATTGTCTTCCATATTCACCATCTCCACATTTGTATAATCTAAATTCATCTCACCCTTCATGGTTTCCTCTTCAAGATTCACGAAACTAGATGGTTCCAAATTTTTCAAATGTTGAGGAATCCTTTTTCTTCTATCCCTTTTTCTTTTTGCCTCCATTTATCTGTTTGCTTCAATTTCTTTAGGTGTCATTAACTTTCTACTTTTTTTCTTTGCCTTTGCTTTGATCCCATGATTACCAAACCCTCTTAATAAAAAAATAAGTGATTCTTAACTTTTTTTCCAATTGCTATCTCTTTGAAATATTGAAATAAAACTATATAATATGGATATCCTTTCTTCTATAAACTTTGAAGTACAAAAACATATCAATACATTCAAAATCTCTCTTTTTTAAAATCTTCTTGTGAATTTTTTTTGTACTTGATTCCACTTTAGAAAATTCAACTTGTAATTGTCTCCTTCAAAAAATTGAATAGAATATGACTTGTTAAGAGATCAAGTACAAGACAAGATTGAATTAAAAATTACTAAAAATGGCGATATTAGTTGTACTATAGAAAATGAATGTTGCAGTAAAAACACGCTTAATCATTTTTTTCCAAATTGGGAAAAAATGATTATAATAGAAACGTGTACCCGTTATAAAATGGGTAATTGTTCTATTTTTAGAATGGGTACCCTTTATTTGATGCGTACCCATTCCTATTTTCAAATGGGTAATTAAGAATAGGTACCCATTATATAACGCTTGAATTGTTTCTATTTAAAAATGCGTATGCTTTTTATAATGGGTACGTGTTTTTAAAATTTTGAATTTCCAACCCACTTGTTGCCTCGGTTTTAGGCTCATGAAAGGATTGGTAACTCGACCCTTAGCCTTTGGCCTACAAATAAAAAACTAAGGCAGGTTCAAGAGAAATATCCAACTTTGGCAATATAGTTGATGGACTTTTTTTTTGAATTAATCTATGAAATTAAAACCCATTATAGAACACAATGTATAGTTTCCAAATATATAATTTTGGTTAAGATTGGATTATGTTTTCTATTTTTAATTAATTTATAAGCAATTGGTCCATAAACTTGAAACATCAGACTTTTTTTGTTTTTTTAAATACCTTTTTAGTTTTTTTTTTGCCAAAAAATTATATGACATCAATATTTAGAAAATTCTCTACACAATGAAAACATTCAAAAAATGTTTAGTTTAGGTCCAATTATGTTGTTCGTACATGTTGATTTTTAAGCACAACAATTAGGGCCAATAAAAATAAAAATAAAAAAAAAGAAAAAAAATATCCTCATCAATCTTCATGTTGTTACATATCTTTCCCAAAGAGGAATTAGAAAAATAATTTTATTTAGGTCAAAAGTGGTGTCCGTACACTTGCATGGTATGGTAAATTTTTTTTTTTAAGTGGTTTTTTATACATGCTTATCAAAATTTAATTTCTATCATTTGGGTATTTGAATAAATTACATATTTGGAAACTAGATTCAAAATACTAAATATCATATTACTGACTTTTTAAAAAATTCATTGCATATGTGCTTCAAATTTTTAGTCCAAGTGTGACAATTTTTGAAAACAACAAAAACACTTCCACTTTTTCAGCATTTTGTGGACCCAACTTCTTGCATCAACCCCTTTTCTACAAATAAAGTTATGTTTTATAGAAGTAATATTTTGATTAGATTGAGACTGGAAGGGCCAATACCTAACCAAAATTAAAACATAAAAAATAAACATAAACTTAAACAGTCTGTCCAACAAAAAGAAATAGTGAAAATACATAGAACAAAGACTAGCACAGGACCACAAGACACCTACACATCTCCTAGAAAATTGATACTATTGATAGCATTCCATTCCTGAGACAAATTGAAGCTTCTTTTCAAAAGTCAGGGGGCCTTTCTGAATGGCCTGAGTATCCATCATGGTGTTCTAGGTCGAAGTTATAGCCATTTTACCTTTCTTATTATGCATGTGACTATCATCCCTGTCATCATCTGCCACCCTTTTACCCAAGTTCTTCCTTAATTCCTGTTGAAACATTTGAATGGTGAGGGTAGTGTTCTTCATGGTCTCTTTGTTATAGTTAGTGATTACCCTGAGGCATTGAGTGGTTTTCTCTTGATTCTTATGAATATCCTCAATCTCCATTTGTAAATTCCTTTTATCATCCTTTGTACCAACAATGGCTCTCAATTCTTTCAACTCCTTCTAAGTAACATTACTAAATTAAAAAATATAGTTAAATATAAAAAAAGTTATTAAAAGTTACATAAAAAAACTTACACATTATGTCTTATTTTTTTTACAATACATTTATAATCTACACACAAAGTTGCAAAAATTCCTAGTTCACATCATCTTCAAATTCTTAATGACATAGTTGTTAAAAGTGTCATAAAGTGGAAATATTGTTTAAAATGTTGATTTCAATGACCTACTTTGACGAAAAAGTGGGACACACTATTGTGGGATCACCCTATAAGACTTTTTTTCAACACTTATGGTTGTTTATCATATAGAGGAATTTTTCTAAGCATACTTGTAGGTTATGGTAAATAAATCATTTTGTCTTCAACAATGTTATGTGTGATACTATGCACTGTTGGCCCCATGGTTGTCGTTGCACCAAAAGGTCAACTTGTTAATGCCCGATACAACCGTTAGAGTTAACAGATCCACAAGAGGTGATTAGTCTATGTCATGAATCCTGAGGGGAGTGCTGACCATCTGCCAACAATCTGCCCCTCAGCGTTACCTGAGGGGATTCAAATCTGGCACCTTTGGCTTTGATACCAATTGTTGGCCCCACGGTTGTCGTTGCACCAAAAGGTCAGCCAGTTAATGCCCGATACAACCGCTAGAGTTAACGGATCCACGAGAGTGGTTAGTCCATGTCACGAATCCCGAGGGGAGCGTTGATCATCTACCAACATGCACAACTTCAACCTTGAAACTTAGTGACTTCATATACATATATAAGGGGAGGAGAATGTAAGGCATTGCCTTCTTGTGATTAGAATTATTGTTTTAGTGGGTTTCTTATTACTAGTAGATCTATTCAAATGGATGTTTGGATTAAAGCAACTGGTTTAGTTATTTTTGATGATGCGTATTTAACTAGGAATTGGTTATGTTATTTCACTTGACACTTATATCATGGGTATATATTTTAAAGTGCATCAATTATATGTTATTCAAGATAATATTTGAAAGAGATTCAATTTCTTAATGATATTGAAAGGGAATGCCTAGAATCTTAGAGAATAAGTCAATGTTTTGAATTATGTTAACTATATATTATTTGATTAAAGAAAATATTCATTTACCTGGTGATAAAGTTAGGAATGGTAATACCTATGCTAGATGGATAAGAATTATGGAAATACATTACTAAAATGGAATTTTACCGATGATGTGTGTTATGACGAGTAAATTTAAATTGAATTACCACTTGAATGATGAATGATTATATACTATGTTGATCACATTTCAATTTGCTTCAACTATATGATGAACATGTTAATGGGTGCAATTGAGTGTGTAGGTGATTCCATGACCAATAGAAAATTTGGAGTTATCTTTGTAAACCAAAATTTTCTTAACCAATGAAGTTGACCCTAATCCATATGGAGGGACTAAGGTCAAATGTGATGTAGGTTTAGTTTATTGTGATGTGAAATTATTTTCTATGTGATGAGAAACTATTTTATTTTCATGTGTGAAATTAAAGTTTGTATTTTAATTTTGTTAAGTGGGTCATATGATGAATGAAGTGGTCACTTAAGTGTTTAATCTTGAGTTTATCTTCTTAGGGGTCTAAAGTGGCTTTCAATGTGCATTTTAATTTAGTTATTCATTTTTAAAGTTGTAGGCCATAGGAGTAATAGTTGGAGTAATTGAAGAATGTACAAATTTGTCTAAAATAAATTTTTTACCTCCTAAATGTGATATTTTCAAATAGTGACAAAAAGTGGAATGTTAGGATGAGTTTGGGTGAGGTGTCATTACCCCATCCCAAACTCTAGTGTTTTATTGGTTTTGTGGAATTGAGAATAATACCTCCATGATTCACCATATCTGAGAACACATGGAGGCCCCTCTTGATAAGGAATCCCCCAAGTGGAGATACTTGGGAGTTTCTCAAGGGGTTAGGTATCATTTGGATATGAGGTTTAGGTTTGGTTCAAGATATAATTCGGAGGTGACAAGTGTCATATCCACAGTTGAAAATGGAAAGATGAGGTTTTTCTATTTATTTAACTCTCGAGAATGGGAGAAAGACTTTTGGATTCATATTTTTTTACTTTTCTTAAAAAAATAAAAAGAAAAAGGGTTTTGGAGAAGAGGAAGGTTTGAGTGAAGGAAATCACGAGAAAAGGATTATGGAGGATAATGTCTTCAAATTTCTCCATCAATCTCTTAAATAATGGTTGATTGTTATCTCACTAGTTGGGTGTTCACGAGTTTGTGAATATTAAGATAAGAAATGAAGTATTGCGTTGTGTTTGTGATTTAAATAGTTTGGGTGATTGTGTGATGTCTTCTTCATCAATTTTTATTTTATTTTATCAAAGAGGGTTGTGATGGGAAAAAGCTTGTCTCCTCATCTCTCCCTATTCTAAAATTTGAAGAAAATTTAGTTAATGTGAAATTTCTTGGTTATATGGAAATTTTTACTGTTATAGATTGTGTAAAAATAAAAATTTATAGTAATATTATTATGTTTCCTTATGTAATGTGAATTTGAACCCAGGTTTACCATGGGACATCATAGCTTGGGGTGGCTTGTGAGAAAGTACATGGCTGGGAGTTGAGCCTCCATTGGCCTTTGTTATCAAGTTAGTTTTCTTGTAGGTTTTGGAGGATTCAACACAAAGAGTTCTCATCCTTATATTAGTATATTTTCTCCCATCTTGATGTATAAGAGTTGAGTCACCTCCTTAACCATGGGAGAAAATAATTGGGCTAATAAGTCCTTGAACTTTACTTATTTAGAGGGATTTTTTTTGTAACAAGAAGGTTAGTTTTAGATCGGTATCTCCTCTTATTGTTTAGAAGAAAAAATGTGTTTTATTTTAAGTTTACAATTGTAATTATTGTACTATATATGAAGCTTGTTTCTAAGCATTCTTTCATTATGTATATTTATTATGAAAAAGATGCAATGTAAAATGTTAGAAGTGATAAATAAGGGAAGTGACTTTGGAAGTTTCCTTTATAAAAAAATATAAATGAATAGTGTAAAAGCACTAAGAAAGGATATATATATATATATATGTTGAAATGCTAAGAATAGAGACATATATGAGCTTCTTCAAATCCTGGAGGGTAAATGCAAGAAGATGAGCCCACTTCTAGTGGAAGTTTGAGACTTACAAAAAAACCCGAAATCGGGCAAAACGAAATGCACTAACTCATTTGACTGCAAAATATGACGAAAATTTCTGACGAAATATGTATAATTTGATGTATTATCGAGTACTTGTGATATTTGATGTGTAATTTTCAATTTTTTTAAATTTTATTCCTGACATTCATCAAAATTTCGATGAAGTTGGGTTTTCATCGAAACTTTGACGAAAACCCAGCTTTGTCAAAATTTTGACAAACATGCAAAATAAAAAAAAATCAAATTGTGGCTGACATAAATAAAAGTGAGTTCGCCTATTTATTGCGATAGTGTTTGGTTATACTTGCGAATTTTCTCTACTTGTGAATTTGCTCTACTTGCGAATTTTCTATACTTGTGATAGTTTGTGGAGAACTAAGGACGATTTTCTAGGGAAAAATCAGAAAAAAATAAGAAGATATCACCAAGTTGAGGGTAGTCATTGTATTTTTCTAGAATTCATTTGTGAAGTCAGATTTGTACTTCCAGGTTTGAAAATCATATTTTAAAGCAACATCTTATCAGATTTCATTTTTAGACTTGTGCATTTTCAGAATTTCATTTCCAGATTTTGTTGTGCAAGTTCAATATTATGATTTTAGTAGTCTAACGATTGGAAATCATAGTAAAATCATAATTTAATAAGTTCTGGAATTAGCATTTTAAAGTATTTTTTGGGTTCATTAACTTCAGACTATCTTCTCTTTTGCAAGGGTGGTTACATGCCAAATTTTTTGGTGCAAAATATCATAATTATTAGATTTTGTTACCTGTCTATGATTACAAATTATTAGAGTTTGAGTTTGATATTTTTTGAAGATCTAAATATTCAAGCTTGGTAAAGAAAAATCATGTCAGATAATATTAGTGCAAAACAAAATGAACAGACAATTGCTAGAATGTGGGCTAGATTGAAAAGAAAGGGTGATGGGAAATGTTATTGTCCTTGCAATAATTGCAAGGGCTTAAAGACAAGAAGAATTTTAATCACAACAGCTAAGAAACATTGTAGGAAGCATGGTCACATTGAAGGGGGGCATGATTATCATCCATTGATAAGTTGTTCATTATATGTCTGTATATTGATTGAATTTGTAAATGTTTATATCATTTTGACATTTTTATATATATAAAAAATCACTCAAGATCATGATCATGGTTTATTTGTGTCGATCATTATTATAAAGGTGGGCCCCCCTAGGGCACAAGATATGGATTATCATGCCTCGAAGAATGTGGTTTTGCAAGTGGAGGAACATGGAACTGTGAATATCAAAGATGAAGTTAATGATCCTATGGAAGAAGATAATCATGCACTAGAAAACACAATTGAAGATGATGGTACAAGTACATTGATCCATGACACATTTAGTGGCGTAGCTGATGATGATGATCAAGATGACTTTGATGATGTTCATGATTTACCTGTACTTGTGAAGGCACACGAGCCCTTTTATGAAGGCTCTAAAACAACTCTTCTCTCTGCTATATTGTTGCTGGTGAACTTGAAGGTTATGAATGGTTTATCCAACATAGCAATTTCACAGATGTAAAGGTATGTCGTATATGTCATCTTTTTTCATCTATTTTAATTGTTGTTAGTTCATCACTAGTAAATAAAGGATGAAATATGTACCATTAGTATTCTTTATATTAACAAATTATTATTTTGTTGTAGATTGATAGGTGAATTTTTTTTACCACCATCTAATATTTTACCTATTTCACACCGAGATTTATCTGCCATTATGAAAGATATTGGAATGGAGTATCAAGAAATAGATGCATGTCCCAATGATCATATTATATATCATAAACAACATGAATTTTCAACATAATTCCCAGAATGTCATATCAGTAAATATCAAACAGATCAACTAACAAAAAATGTGCCTCACAAGGTTCTTCATTATATTCCCATTATTCCATGTATGCAACGATTATTTAGGTGCAAAAGCTTAGTGCAATTTATGGATTACCATGCACATAATAGAAGTGGAAATGACATTCTTCAAATTCCTATGGATGGTTCTGCATTTAGGGACATGGAGGAAAAATGGCCAAACTTTAATGAAGAACCTGGTAATCTCAAGCTTTCATTGGCAGCAGATGGTGTCAATCCATTTGGAGAGATGATATCTATTTACTCGATGTGGCCAATTTTTGTTACCAACAATAACATTCCTCCATGGATGTCAATAAAGAGGAAGCACATAATGTTGGTAATGATTGTTCTAGGTATTTATTTACATCAATTTTCTTTAATGTAGTAGCATCTCATTTGTCTTATTTGTTGCATAATGACTTAAATTTTTTTCATTTACGAGTCATGTACATTAATTTATATATATTGCAGTAAAATGGTTATAATAATTATGTAATGTTTATGTTCATTCAACTAGTTAAGTACCAAGTTAAAGATATGAATGTATATATCGAGCCTCTTATCGACAAGTTACTAAAGTTATGGAATGGTGTCACTATGTATGACGTCTCTAGACCAATAGGACACAGAAAATTTCAATTCCATGCAATGCTTGTATGGAAAATTCATGATGCCCCAAGGATAACACATTTTTGTGGTATGTTATAACATTCGACTGCACTTTAACTATATTTAATTTTATGAAGTAGTTATCATGCATGTTTTTTAAATAATCTATTCATTATATATAATTATAAAAATTGACATATTTAATCCAATTATATATGATCTTGCAAGTCTTCAAACAAAGGGAAAATTTGCATGTCCAATTTGTGGTCCAAAGATGAAATCTCGTTGTTCAACAAGATTAGGAAAGCAGGTGTTTGATGAGTATAGGCAATTCCTCCACAAAAATCATAAATATTGAGCTACTGAAAAACATCTTTTCAATGGGAAAGAAGAGACTACATCAAGACCACGAAGAATGACACCTCGCCTATGAAAGTTGGAATATAATAGAATTAATCGTCAAGGCTATACATCGGATCAAATTGTTTATCTATCATATATGATATGTTTGGAATTTATATTTTTATATTGTGTTTTGTTTACTCATGATGTAATTGAAAATGATTTTTGTTGTTAATTTGTTGAACTTATATGCTTCATGAAGGTCGTCAAGGCATTAATGGTCGGCTTC
Organism: Sequoia sempervirens; assembly: GCA_007258455.2. Lineage (NCBI taxonomy): Eukaryota > Viridiplantae > Streptophyta > Pinopsida > Cupressales > Cupressaceae > Sequoia > Sequoia sempervirens. The sequence goes on along the minus strand of VDFB02038090.1, from coordinate 5,520 downwards.
CATAGGGAATGAAAAGTTATCCTAGACAATTTAGTAGGTTTCCCTACTATGACCAACAAAAAATTGTGCATTTGTTTGATACAATGCATATCATAAAGAATATAACATAAACATTATGGAAAATATTGGATGGAAGGCATGACAAAGAAAAATTGTCAAAATTTGTAGTGACATTCAGGAAGCCAATCATGCAATGAAAAATGTCATTCAATTAAATAGTGATGGAGACCAAATTAATATAAGTGCCCTTCATTGGTTATTAATAGAGCAACAAAACAATGCTATAAAAGAAGTCATACGAAAAATTGAATTTCCCACAAGATTTGTTGCAAACATAAACAATATCATAACAAAGAAAGGCAAATTTGGATCAGGGATGAAAATACATGATTGGCATACCTTCATTAAGGTAATTATTCTGGTATATTATATATATATTTTTATACTGCATGTACTTTTCAATGTATTATGTTTACTACTTTAGGAAAAATAATGAAAAAAACATTTTATAATTGTTGTAGTACGTTCTACCTCTATCTCTCCTAGACAACTTTGACAACAATGTCAAGCAAGTTATATATGATCTTGGAAAATACATGAGGTAAGTAGCAATATTTTTTCAATTCATTGTATAGATCTTATAATTGCCATTTGTTTTACTTGTTATGTAATATATTGTATATTGTTGTTAAATCTCGTTAATATATTTGTGCCTTGAATCACTTGTAGATGACTGCCATCTAAAGAAATCCATAAAGAAGATATAAATTATTGGAAGAGAAAAATTCTTCGTCTAATGTGTGAAATGCAAAAGTGTCTAACTTTGACATTTTTCAATGCACAAGAACACTACCTCATACACCAAGTTGAGGAGATTGAATTGTGTGGACCTGTACACACGAGGTCGATGTGGATGGTTGAGAGGCACTTGAAATTTTTGAAGGCTTTGGTTAGACAAAAAGCACATCCTGAGGGTTCTATGGTGGAGGGATATATGGTATACCAGACCATGGTGTACATTACTGAATATCTTCCTAAGTTTGCAGCAAAGATCCATGTAGATCACACTTGGGATCCCAACTCCATTAACAAATTCGAAGGGGAGCACCTGATGGGGAAAGGTAGATTAAGGAAAGTGAGACATAATTATAATAAATTTTACATTTTATTTTTATGTATATTGTACTTATTTAATTATTAATCTTCAATATACATCAATTATAAATTAAGGTCGTATACCGTGGTAATTAATTAATTGATGTAGACCTGGGAGGCTCAACTCAGCCAACCTATCAACCTGCCTTTAAGAGGATTCCAACAAGTTTAGAATGAACACTTTAAACAACCCAAACAACTCTCAAAGCCTGACAAACAACAGAAGTCAGATTTCACACTTTGACTCGAATCGTTGTAGTAGTGCAAACCTAGTTTTTCCCAATAACTCAAAAATTTTCCAAAACACTAGATGAAAACTTGATGGTTTTAGACACCCATTTTGGTGTTATTAATCATAATTCAAGGGAAAGTACAAGTCCTTTGGACCAAATCACCAAAATCACCCTTTCTAGGTTGTGTTGATTAGGCTGATTAGGCCTATTTTACAAAGCAACTAGTCTTTAAACTTGTCATATGCCCATGAAATCTTGGGAAGAAATTTTTATGCGTCCAAACCTCCAAATCCACAAAATATTCCACTTGTACGGCCAGATTCTTGCCAAACCCAAAAACCCTTGTTTTAGGCCAAAATCATGAGGGTTTATTGAATCTCCTACTTCCACGACCTCCCAAACCTCAAAACCAACTCAGAAACAACCAATTAGGTCCACACATGGGTAAAAATTGATAAAATTAGATCTCCCATACATATTTTGTTGAAACCTAGGCTTGAACCCCTCATTTCACATGCTTTTCTTCACAAAACTCTTGAGAACAACAACTATACCTTCTTTATTTCTCATCTTGTGCCCTATTGAAGATCTTGTATTTTGAATCCTCAACCATCAACAACCTATACAATGATCACTTTATGCCTTTTGAAGGCCTTTACACCTCAACTATCAAACAACCACCTCTACAACTGACTTTTTAATCTTTTATGATCACATGTAACATAAAACACACTAATTTCAAGGTTGTTAACATCACTATTGAAATATTTTAATTTTTTGAACTTTCAAATGTATTGATACAATTGGTCGAGAGTGGGATGCACTACATTTTTATGTCGTAAACATTCTTGATTGGATGACGGTATGGATTGAACGATGTCAACAATTTGGTCACGCATTAACATGGGAAGGTGTGGCTTCATTGGTTAAAGAAGCTCATCGTAATGGAGATTCCAATGTTACACCAAGGGAAATTGATTTAGCATATGGTTTAAGAGATAAACAGGTATGTATAAATATATTAATCACCCATATTATTTAATTATTTTCAATTATATTGATGTATATATATGTTGAGATTTTTTTCTTTGCATACATTCAACCAAGAATAAATATATTTATCAACTGACGATATTGCAATAATTTTTACATGTTTGACATATTGTAGGTGAAACACCACAAGGCTATGGTGCAATGGTCATAAATTTCAAATCAAATAGTTGGATGACATGAAGAAAACTTGTGATTCCAGGATAACTGTAGTCTTTCAAGTGACTAATGTTTCATCTAGAAATGACATACATCCAGAAGTCTTAGAAAATTGATACTATGGGATTTTCAATGATATACTTGAGTGTGAATTTAAGTCCTTCAAATTAGTTATGTTCGTTGTCCTATGGTACAGGTTACGATTGAATCAAAATGATCCTGAGAGAACTATTATTGATCATGATAATGGATTTACCATGGTTAATACAAGGTCGATTGAGCAAACTGGAAATGAGCCCTATGTTCTTCCAAGCCAATGTGAGCAAGTATTTTACTCAGAGGTTCCAAGTAAACTGAGTTGGTCATTTGTTGTTAGACATGATCCAAGAGAAAGGTTGGTAAAGTATAATGTGGTGGAAGAAGAGGATACCGAAGAACTAGAAGATGATGTAGATGATGATCAGGATCAACAGTTAGTTGATGATGTGCCTGACGAAGATGTCGAAGAAGAGGAACTAGAACATGATGATGTAGGAGTTAATGTTCATGAAGATGATATCCGTGTGATGATGACATTATTGAAACTGATATATATCAATGATGATGATGATGATATGACCAATCCTTACAATGTCAAATTTGGATCGGATGATATAGAGAAAGAGTTGGATGAATAAGAAGATCAATGGCATTGAAATGTATGAGTTATGCAATTATATTATCTATTTGATATTAATTTCTTGATATAATTATATTTGACTTATGTGGTTACTGTAGACATAGAAAATATACAGATTGATATTGCACACTCGATCCGGATCTACTAACATCACTTCATCCTGAATTATCCCTCTATCTAACCATTTAATCGAATAGCCTTATTTGATTAAATTCATCATAATTCCCCTTTTAATTAAATAAATCCCCTAATTTAATCATTGTCTTTGTGTAATTAACTAGGTCATTTAATCTTCCTATCTTTATTTAATTAAATAATCCATATTATTTGATTAAATCTCTAAAATTCATCTAGTTAAATTAAATAAATCAAACATTTATCTAATTTAATCTATCATCACCCCCTTTGGTTAAATGGAAATCAAAATATTTATTAACTCTAAATCATTCCTTCTCATTTAGGTTATTTAAAATCCTAAAATCCTAAGAGATCAAAATGGTCCAAGATCAACTAACATCATTTAAATTAGTCAGATCATGATTAGTACCAATCTAATCACTCAGATTTTGCAACTTGCTTTTGTGAGAAAATCAAATTTAAATTGATTTATAAATCATCTATTTTCATTCAAAAAGGCATCCAAATTGGGAATATTCTCAAATTTGAAATCTCCCCTCAAAGGACTTGTCCTTCAACAAAGCATTTAAAATCTTGTATTCCTTTCTTTGGGGCATGCGCATTTGCTTCACCTTTCAACTCATCCTTCAAGCCATAATTTGAATTTCAATCTCTCCCCTCTTTGCACATTCTTCAAAATGTGCTCATTCCTCAACCATTCACATGATGACATGTGGCTTCTTCTCATTTGTTGAAGATTAGTCCCACATTCATCTCTTTTGCCTTTTCTCTAATCAATCTCATCAATAAATGAAGAGCTCATCTTTCATTTGATTCATTCACAATTCATGCAAAGTTATTATACTTAAATCCATAGCAACTTTCATCCATTTTCTCAAAGCATAGTTAGGTTTTTAGCAGATTTTCAACATGGAGCTCCATTGAAGTCATCACTACAAGCATCAATCCTTCATCAAGCATCTTCATCACACCACTGGAGTTGGGAAAGGGCCAATTTTCACATCAAATTGGCACCAACTCCCTCAAGAGATTAAGAGTTTGCATGGTTTTAGAATAGGATTTGATATTCTTGCTTCAAATTTGTTGTGTTCTTAACTTCATTCCTCTTCTTTTACTTTCAAATGAATTTCTTGAGGAATCATGTTTCTAACCATGCATTTGATCTAACATATTAATTGTTTGTTGTGTTTTTGTAGATTGGGAAACATGGTTCACATTTTGGCGCTAGAAGGAGGGCCAACTAGAAGATCAAATCACGTTTATTGAGAAAATTTCATGCTTTTTTTTGTGTTTTTATGTGTTTACAGGAAACAACACTCCCTGATCCAGTGAGACCTTATAGAGCCACTCACGGAATCCACAGTGGGCTATCTGAGTTCCTCGAAACAAAGGCACCCTTCAGACTTCAGAATTGTGTTCTTTGGGATCTCCAAGTATTACATATAGCACCGCTTAAACTCCAAACAGATCCGCCATCACAAATAGAACCACTGGAATTTCTTACTTTTTCATTCAAACTTAAAATGGCCATATCTTGGTCTTTTTTGAAGCTTTTTTTTTTTTTCTGAAATGGGGTAGAATTTCATAAGCTATCCAATGGTCTAGGTTTATATTCAATTTTGATAGAGTTAAAATTTTCAAATTTTCATTTAATGTCAAATCATAATGAAACTTGGTCTAACTTTTAGGGTTTTTATGCTTAATCATCTATCTAACCCTCATATCTTCTTGTTTCTTGATTTCATTTGGCATTTGGAGCTTGCATTGCAGGTTTTGAAGGATAAGGGAGCATGTAAGTCAAAGAAAAAGCATTATCACATCATTGTAACAAGTGTTTTTAAACAGTTTGGGAAGAAATTATAATCCCTCTTTTAAGGATTTGCTATCTTTCAAACTTTTAGGACCTACTAAATTTATTTTGAGCTCTAAAAAGAACATTTCAATTTTTGCTACAAAAAGCTTAAAAAGAACATTAGGACTCAAATTTACTAAAGTTTGTTTTGGGATTAAAAATTGAACAAGGAAAATTGTCACACTTACTTTGGTGCTTTTAAAATGAACTCACAATTGCTTTGAAAGGTTAAAATGAACATGTGCAACTTTGTT
>VDFB02038088.1:0-12418 GCA_007258455.2 Sequoia sempervirens | reverse complement strand
TCATTTGAGAAAATAAAATTGGTGGTGGAGAATAAATGAGATAATTAATTAGAAAAATAAAGATTTTTGAAAAATCAAGAGGATAAAGACTGCTTGATTTGTGAGATTCGAAAAATCAAGAAGATAAGAGTTGAACTAAAGATAAGATATGGAAAATCAAGAATCTCCCTAATTACTTTGATGTTTTGAAGATTAGTTACCTTTTAATTAAATTAATTCAAAATATGGATTTTATGCGATAATAAATAATTGATTTTCAGATTATTTACTAAAATGAATTGTCAGTTAAGAATGTGATATCGTTTTAAATAATTTCATTTATTTAAAATGAGGTAAATATTAATTTTGACAATTAAATAATTAAAGATAATTATTTAATTGAGAAGATATGATCAATAATTAAATAAATTAATAAATTCATTTAATTATGAGAATTAGTGATATGTTAAATAAATAAATAAAATTCATTTATTTAATAATTAGGAAGAATAAATGAATAAAGATAATTAAATAAATTAAGAAATTTATTTAATTAAGGGAAGACTTTAGACAATTAATGACGTATTTAATAAATAAAAAAAATTATTTATTTAATAATCATGAAGAATAAAGGACATGAATTAATTAAATAATTATGAATTATTTAATCAATAGTCAAATGTGGACCAAGGACATAATTAAATGTCATAATTATGCTAGGACGAAAGTGGTAAAAATAGAGCTTGCAGGCCTAGGTCATTTTTAAGTGTCTACAGATCCAATTCTCATCCAAGTTGCATGCTCCAATCACTATCTTAGGTTCTACTTTATAAATTAAGCATAGGCTTACATGTTCTTCTATCATAAACAATTTTCTTCTTTTCAACACACCTTTGCTCTTGTCTCCAATGATTTGATACCCATAATTATTCTTATGCACATACTTGAGAGTCTTAGAATTCCTTTTCAGAGCTTCCTCTTCCACTTGCATTTCCTTTTCCTTTTATTCCTCCTTTTATTTTTCTCTACCAGAGCACTCATCATATTGATATCTTTTTATCAGTACTGAGCTTTAATGTGGTTCTTCATCAACTTTGACACTTACACTTTCAAATATCTTCTCCATCATCTTGTTATAGCACCTATATTCCTTTCTCTTTATATTATATCCAAGGAATATTCATTCATCTAATCTTGCATCAAACTTTCCTAATTTTTCTTCATCTATCCTAATATAACATTTTCTTCCAAACACTAAATATATTTAACAATAGGATTTCTTCCATACCATAGCTTGTAGGGAGTCTTTGAACTGTTTAGCCTTGGTTGTTCTCTATTGAGTATGTAAACTATAGTGTTAATATATTCTCTCCAATGAGAAAGGTTGCCCAATTCATTCTATAGTAATCATCTATTAACAACAAGAAATACATGTCAGCTTGAAAGTTTCCTTTCTTATGGGTCCACATAGGTCTATATGCACCAAATTGTCATTCTTTGTATCAAAATTGATGTGACACATTCTTCTATGCCATAGCCAAATTTCATTAATTTGAGTCATAAATCACTTGCCATTTGTTCCTTTGATGGTAGAAATTCCCTTTTTTCCTTGTTCCTAAAAAAACCAGAGTTTTGGAGCTTCCTTTAATGGTCTCACAACCATCATCCTAAAACAAAAAATTATATCCTCTACTACACATTTTTCCTACAATTAGAATATTAAGTCGAAGACCCTTGACATAAAGAACATCATCTATTTTATGCTTTCCATCAAAACTAATTGAACATTTTCCAAATATCTTAGTAGATGTATCATCACCAAACTTAACAAGACTACCTTCAAACTTCTCAAGTTTAACAAACTTACCTTATCACCTGTCATATGATTTGAGCATTTGCTACCAAATATCATGTAGTTTTTCTCCTCTCTTGCATGAAAAGCATTCATCATAGTTCCTTTGATAGTGTGACCTATTTTTGGAGTAGTCTCTTTCATACGTCTTTCAGAGTCAATAGAATCAGTTCTAACATTCAAGGCCATGAACAAGCATTTATTACTTTCATCATCCCAGTAATTAGATTATTCATCGTCAGATATGCTACTATCCTCTTTAACATAATAACTCCTATTGATAGATTCACCTTTGTGATCTTTTTATTTATCATTTGAAACTTTCGCTAGACATTTTGAAGCATAATGGCCTATCTTTCTACAATTAAAACATTTGAAAAGTAACTTACCTCTATATTTTATGGTGGTCTTTTTCAATCTCCTTACAAAATTTTCTTCTGCTTCATCAAGATCATCCAGATCTAATCCATAATTCCTCTCTATATTGATAAGTTTTAAAGCATTCTCTTTCTTGAATCATCTTGACCAAACTCTCTTAATTCAAAATTAGTTAAATCACCAAACAATTGATCCCTTGAATACTGATCCAAATCTTAAGCTTCTTCAATAGAAGAAACTTTAGCACTATAAGATTTAGGAAAAGTTATTAATACCTTCTTTACCACTTCATTTTCCTCTAGCTTTCCACCAAGCCATTGATGGAATTGGCAACTTCATCCACTCTATACATATATCTTGCAATGTTTCATCCCTTGACATCTTTAGGGTTTCAAACATGGTCTTCAAATTTTGCATCTTTTCTTGCTTGACTTTAACATCTCCACCATAGATACTTTCTAGCTAATTCCAAATCTCTCTAAAAAAATTGTACCTCATCACCTTCACAATTTATGAATCAAAAAGACCACTCAGAAGAGCATTCCTTGATTCTCCATTGTTCTCATAATCCTTGATCTCATCATCACTTGTCAAACCATTAGTAGATAGAGTATATCTAGTTTCAATTTACTTCCATACATTGAAGCCTAATGAGACAAGAAATTATTCCATCATGATCTTCTAGAATGCATAATTTATTCCATCAAACAAAGGAGCTTTGATACCTTTCATGTGCACCATCTAGATCTACCTTAGGCAATTAAGCTTCTTCCAAGGAACCATGGCTCTTATACCAATTTTTAGACACACAAGACAACTGAGAGGGGTGAATCAATTGTACATTAAAACATCAAACCCTCATTAGTATTCAAACCCTTATCCAAACTTAGCATGAATAAAAACAAATGAAAATTCAAAAAATTAAACACCATGCACAACAAAACACAAGATTTATGTGGAAATCCCAAGAAAGGAAAAACTTCAGTGAGGATTAGCTAGCAATATAAATGAATAGCAACATCAATTAGAATAGGCTCATTACCAGAGGGCTCACTACCCAAAGGACTCACTATCTAGAAAGAAATAAGGGCACTCATTACCAATTGCTCACTAATATATTAGAAAGAAGAAATAAGAAGACAGTTATAGAGAGAACACTATCTTAGAGCAATAGGAGAATCCACCACAAAAACACCACACCATATGCAACCTTCAGCTCACTACCTCTAGTAATTTTTTTCTTACTGAAGATGTAGACACCTTATTCTCACTACTTTTGTTATCCTTAGTCATTTAAGCTCACACTAAGATCACGATACTTTATCACTTTCCACACTTCAACACACCACACCAACTCCTCCAACAATTGACTTTGCATATATACCATTCACAACTTGAAAAGTATCTTCAAGTTAGCTACAATGAAACATATGCACCTCAAATGTGAAAACACAAAATAGGTTGCCACCAACACCTCCATATTGGAAAGAGATGAAGGTGGACCATGCTAAGGGTTAACCAAGACCCAAATCTACACTAACATCTGACCACACTTCCATAAGCAATGAAGCACATTCACAATTAGCATTAACACACTGGGTTGGAAAAAATTGTATTAATGCCCTTAAGTAATTAAGTTCATGCTTCATCAAGTTTGAAAACAACATGTGGACCACATAGCAACACCAAACAACATTTTGGATTATTCCAACATCAACATAATATCCAACATCACTATCGCAACCACATAAAATTGAATAACACAACCATGATGTATAACTAGCCAAACTATCACCAATAACAACTCATGAATGCAACCTTATGGAGAATCTAAACACAAACCACTCTAAGAGAAGATAGATATAGAAAATATTAGAATTTTCTCAAATTTGAAAGACAATAAACTTCAACATAGAGAAATGCAAAGCAATATCATTTCTCCTAGAAAGCCTACTTCGGAATCCACACATTGATGAACAAAACTTCTACTACCTCATGATCGAGAACCTGAAAAATCTTGATATAACATCTTCGAACACCTCTAATCAACATATCCAAAGCACACAAGAATAACTTCAATACTAAAGAAATGTGGAGAAAGACATAGAACACCACTTAGACACATTGTATCCTTCTTCTATTCATTTTTTCTCAAAAGCACTTGGAAACCAAGTGAACATACTACAATTGCAGCACCACCCTACAAGACATCAAGGATAGCTCTAATGATGGAAACACTAAATTTCCTTCTTATCAAGACTACACCAAGCATTGACATCAATATGACATCAAACCATAACAACATAGTGCAACATTTTTCACCAATATCTACATATAAGGGGTTGACATCAATGACAACACCAACAATCTCCAACAACTCCAAGTTTCAAATAGGGTGAAGTAGGAAATGGAATAAATAAGTATAAATTTATATATGCAAGACTTTAGAAAATGGATTAGGAGTTATGAAAGTGGGTAAATAATTAAGTAAATTATTATAATTTATTTAATTAATAGACAAATAGATAAGTGATGGTGATGTTAGAATAGTGTTTATTTTTAGGTGTGTATATATAGCATAATATTTAAGAGTCCTTGGAAATAATTTACCTAAGAGGTTATCCTCATTAAGAAAACATATGCATTTTTTGTTGAAAATAACCTCGATTGTATGTTAAGCTCACCTTTTCCATCATTATTTTGAAATATGAGGTGGTAAAAATCCCATAAGTAGTGGATTACAACAATATCACAATCCAATGGTGTATGTCTAGCATCTTTTAATTCCTCATTTTCTTTCCCATTAGGTTTTTCATCCACTCTTTTTCCTTCTTGATCTATCTTATGAATGAATGCATCTTGGGTAGAATTTTGAAGACGATCAAGGTATGATTGAAAGTCACTATCTTTAGAAGAGTGGGTGTGAGAATTTTGAAGGATACAAGAGATATTAGGGAAGAGAAGAGGAATAGAAGAATAAATATAGTTGATTGAATGCATGGATGTGGATGGAGAAACAAAATGAGGGATAAATGGTGGGATGTGATAGTAGATATAAGGATGGTGTGACTAAATGGGGGGGTGGATGGGATAGGTGTGGAGGTATAATACATCATATGATATGTGAGTATCTCAAGAGGGATAAATTTAGTAGGAAGAACATATTGAGGAGGTAAGGAGAAGGGATAAACACTATTTGGTGGAGCACTAGTAGTATTATAATAAATATGAGTAGTGGTGGAGGGAAAGATAGTAGAGGATGGATGAATTGTATAAGTTTTAAATTAGTTAGTTGAAATAATCATAGTATATGAAGAAATATTGGCATTAATTTCTTACAAAATCTCCAGTTCATATTACTTTTTGAGAACCATACTATGAATAATACTAGATCATTTTGTAGGATTTATAGTATTATCCAAATTAAGAAGCTCATTACAAAAATTTTGGTTGAGAAATTCAACATCATGGTCCTTATCTTATTTTTATCTCATTTCTTCTCAAGATAAGTTTCAAAATATATATCATTCTTATTGGATTGGTTGGCCATGGTGGGGTTTCAATGAGAACTCCTTGACAATAGAAGAATGTGATCAAAATTAGTTCATGACATAAGAAAACAACAAAAATCATAAAAGCTTAAAAATAAATTTTAAATTTATATATATATATATATATATTAGATTTAAAAATGAAACCCCAATGGGGTAGCCAAGGGTTGTGAGCTTGGTAAATTTTATATCACAAAAAAGAGCATGTGTACAAAATGGGGAACCAAAAAGGCAACAACTACTTTTTGGTTCATGGAAATAAAAAATGGGCATCTTATAATATTCTCGCATAAGTATCACAATAGATATCATTATTATTGGATTGGTTAGCCATGTTGGGGTTTCAATGAGCACTTCTTGACAATGAAAGAATATGACCACAAGTAAATCATGACATAAGAAAACAATAAAAAAATAAACCTTAATAATATGATAGCCAAGGGTGGTGAGGTAGGTAAAGGTTATATCACAAAAAAGGGTGTGTCCACAAAATGGAGGACCACAAAGTGACCACAAACACTTTTTGGTCCATAGAAACAAAAAAAAAAAAAAAATGTTTTATAACATGCTCACATAAGTATCAAAATAGACATAATTCTTATTGGATTGGTTGGACATGTTGGGGCTCCAATGAGCACTCCTTTCCAATGGAAGAATATGATACAAGTAGTTCATGGCATAAGAAATTAATAAATAGATGAATATTAATAATAAAATTTATAATTTATAAATGAAAACATATTAGTCATATATTAGATCTAGAAATGAAACCCTAATGGGATAGCCATGGGTGGTGATCTAGGTTAAGGTAATATCACAAAAAAGGATATGCACACCGAAATGAGGTACCAAAGAGTGGACACAACCAAATTTTGGCCATAAACACTTTTTGGTCAATGGAAACAAAATAATGAGCATATTCATTGAAAAAATATATTAGAGAAATTAGGGCCTTTCACACAAAAAACTCTATCAAGTCAGTTATTTTCTTACACCAAGGTCTTATCCTATGCCTTTATCACTTCAACATTTTTCTTTTCCTTATTAAGACTATTAATATTTTTCTTGTGGATATTCCTCAATTTGGACCCCTTACTAAGAAAGGTAAAAAAAACCCCTCACTTTCATTGGCCCTCATCCCAACTTCCTTGCATGGGTTACAAACTATTGGTAGAAGGCCCCACTGAAGCGAAAACCACTTTACCTATGCAAGATAGTTTCCCCCAACTGTTAACCCTAATTTGAAAATTAATTCTTAAGAAGATGTGGTGGTTGGGCTTTAATCTCTTAAAATTTCCTCCCCTGATAAACAAGAACCCAACAAGGGGTCAGTGAAGAGAAGGCTCGAAGGAGAGTCAACCAAAAAGAAAGATAAAAATTCTAAAGTCTAATATTTTTGTTGAGGAAAATGTTTTAGAGGGGCCAATCCAATTTCCTGGCATGACCCTCTATACTTCATTTGAGAAGAAATCCCAAATTATGAACTAGAAGGACATGGAGAAATTCAAGAAATGGGGCACCGAAGATACAACCCTATGAAGATCAACAAGATTTCCTATAGTCTAGAAGCCTAACATGAAAGATATTGAAATATCCAATGACTCCTGATAGGAAGAGGATATCTCTATTGATGAGGTAATTTTTTCTCAAAGCTCCAGTGATCCTTCTCCTTCATGATTTGAAGGTAACAACCTATTCAAAGAGATGGGTTCTCTTGATTCTAAACTTGAGACCAAGGATGTTCCTAAGACCCCCATATAAAAATTGAGGAATTCCCTAAAGCCCTCATCTACATTGTGAATGAGGAACCTCCTAATGTCCCTCGCACAAAATAACATAATTTTGAGTATTATTTACGAACTTTGTTGGAGTTGGAGAAGTTGAAATATGCTAGAAGTTTGAGAAGATTGTCATTGATATTTATATTGAGAACATGAGCATGAGAATATGATGTTGACATTGATGTCAACATTGTGGTTTGATGTGAATATTTATGGTAATTATATATGCAGATGCATTTTTTTTGCTCCAGTGTAGAACATATGAGTTGGTTATATGGCTAAATGTTAGAACACATTTTTTTATTATACAATGCATCTAGTTTTTGGTATGCATTGATCTTCCTTGAAGTATTTTTTCTATGATTCTAAGGAAATTTTGTTGGATTTCAAAGGATTATAAATCCAAAGTTTCATTTTATTTTCTTTGGTGTCAAAGTTATGATTGACAATATATCGGGTTTGTAATGCCCCGCCATGGAACCCAAAGAACAACACAAAGTGTAATAAAATATCCAAACATTTTTTTTTTGTAAAAGAAATTTGATTACAACAAGAGTACAAAGAAACATATACACATGTGTTCTCACGTTTCCATGACACGCTACTTAAAAATTCACAAGTAAAACATCACATCACTAATCCAAAAGATATAAAGCATAAGGATAAAGACATATCATATAAATAACAAATGATCAAATCACATAACCATAATGTAGTCAAGTTACATGTCTAAGTTACATCAAGTGAGATTGTGAAAAATTTTGATGCATCGTCATAACATTACAATAAGTTCACTCATACATATCAATACGTATATAATATAGATGAAGATCATTACACATCTATCTATCCCGTTCATGAGCATGCTCAACATCCAACTTCACAATCCATGTAGAATCAAGAACCTATCACAAGTACAATATTATCCAAGCACAATAACCCCTGTATGGGGACCCAATGGAGGATATAGCATGTTCCTACCAACCACATGGTACCCGAAGGTCCACCCCCCATGCTAGGAGATAATATTAGGTCCACAAAGATTAAAAAACATGAAGACAGAACGTAACATCACATGGCTTGACATACACATTACAACATAACAATATCTAAATCACATAATTACAACACAAAGCTCCTAGAGGCAACAACATAAATAAGGGTAACTCTACACAAGATACCACATAACATGCATTAGGAAAAGAGTGTCATCACATAGTTTATTATAGGTTACCCTGGTGAATCTTCCTAGATTACTAGCCCTCATACTGACTTACCCTAGAAATCTCTATCGATTTCTGGCCCCTAAACAAACTCATGTGGAACCGAACTACCTTTCAAGAAAATAGGGTAAAAGATCATGCCATTCTAGGCCTTCTCAACCTACCCTATAATGGCCCACTGTGCGAACCCAAAGGACAACTCCAACTGACAAATTACTGCAATTTCTTTTTTGAAAGCGAAACATTGCATAAGATAAATATGTACATAAATTGCATGTGAAAAGTAATTATGCATTTACAAAACCATCTACATCCTCTGGGGTGCACGGAAAACATTACTAAATGTAAAACCCTTACCAAAACAATAGCAAATGAATTCCAAGATTACATGAAAATAACATACAACCATCCATGATCAAAAAAGATGAAAAGATATACATCATTCATTACATTTCAATTCATAGTTCAAAATTATAATTGTGGAACATATTTCCACAGGTACAACACATCATGGACACAATAATACATTACATAATGCTTCCCTTATAGCGACGGGAAGAGTACATCAAGTAGAAGAATAATACATCAATGAATAATAAGGTACAAAGCATAGAGCAGTCTTCAACCAAGTAGAAACTATGCTAGGAGATGACAAGAAAGGACCCACATCCAAACAAAGGTCAAGCAGACAAGGCTAACACAAAACCATCATAAAAAAACCTCAGACAAATACAAACAACACTCCCAGAGGAAACCAAACAAGGGAAATAAATGGGTACTATAGGAGAGTTTCATCACATGGCCTTACATGGATTATCTTGACAAATTATCACAAGGTGTCACCTCCATCTATGGTTAACTTGACTGCCTATCTCAAGGAACTGCTCCATAGGGTGATGCATGTGGAACCACTTACCTTCTATGAGGATGAGGCAGTGATCTTACCAACCAAGTCTTCTCATCCCATCCTTAGTCTGTGAAAGCACTAATAGTATGGGTGAGGCACATAATTAATCTTGTTTAGTGTTTAATTACCCAAACCCACTAGTTCATTAATTAAATTATCACTTGTTAAAGAAACTCTTCCATGGGTTACCCTGACAACCACTTTTTGTGCCAGCCCCCATGAAGAACCACTCTCCCTACACACACCCAAACCAAAATCACACAAGGGATGTACCTCATCACACATAAAAATCAAGGTGTACATAACACATAACATGTGAGGAAAGAACCATATCGTAAACCCATTCCATATCACAAAAACAAGAACAAAGGAGGTACCACCCACCACATAAACTTAATAAATCAACTAATGTACTAAAATCATGAGAATCAAGTATGTATGTGAGGCATGAACCTTCTCACCGAAAAGACACACCATAATTTAACGCCATGGTACAAGGTAATACCCACAAGAACTCAAAATCAGAAATAAGATCAATGAATCACAAAGGTCCAACCATGGAAAATCAACATAAATCAAGTTTTGCCATTGCCTCTAGAAGCCTAAAACACCAAATATCCACAAACTCCTACTTAAGGTAATTCAAACTATTTGGGTCCCCAACCATCTCAAAATATGACTACAAGAAAGTCATCACACAAAGTCTTCTTATTTCCAAAATTAGCACAAGATAAAGACTCACATCAGGGCCAACAAAATGACTATAGGAAATCCATAATCACACAACAATGAGAGTAGGGTAAGTGTGGCAACAACATGATGAGATCATCAAACTCACTCAAAGCTAACAAAATCAACTCATTACAAAATTAATTGCAAAGAACAAAATCTTCTCAATAACCTCTTTGGAGACAAATGACTCCTTTCATAAAAGGTAATAATCAAAATAAAATATAAATCAAGATCCACCATAATAACTAAAATCAAACATAAAGTTTCCAAACATTGAAACAATACCCAATCAACAACAAGATTTTTAGTTCAAGCAAGCCTTACATAATCAATTCAATACAAAATCAATCACAAGTAAATCAGCCAATAGGACATCCAAGGGAGACCTCAATTTTCTCCACACACGATTCCATAACAAGCTAATAATATGACTAATAAACAACTTCAACAAAACCAATAAGCATCAACAAGAAATACATACAATGGTGACATTATTTTTTATATTTACTAAAATTCCTTATTTATCCAAACAATACACCATAACTATGGAAAACCTTCACATCTCATATACTGATACAAATAAATTTAACAATTGAGGACACTCAAATATCCCAACATGAAAACAAATCCAACCACTTAGAAGAATATACAAACAATAAATCATCCAAAACTATTGTCATACTCGTATGCTTCATTTGATACATATTAACTAATGTTTCTAATACAAGACAATTGATACTATTTGTGAACCCCAATCCTATACCTACAAGAATGCAAGAAACAAACGCAATGTTAGATCAAATGCAAGTAAGAATCAAGACTCCCCATGAAATTCATCTACAATGCTAAAACTAGGAAAGAAAATGAAGAACAAAGCAAAAAAAGTGATTGAAATCCTATTTTAACATGCAAACACTCAATCCCATGGGGGAGTTGGTGCCAATTTGATGCGGAAATTGGCCCTTTCCCAACTCCCATGCAAGCTTGATGAAGATTTGTGGATGATTGAAGCTCCTTGATGAAATTTTGGCATAACCTTGCTATGAAACCATAAAAATGATGAACACTTCATATGAAATGGATAAAATTAGCTCTCAATGTGTAAAGAGTAACTTTTCTTCAACTTGTTGATCCTCAATTCAATGGAGTTCTTAATTTATAGGAATGAAGGAAAGGAGATTTGAAGAAATGGATGAATGTGGGATCAATTGTCAATCAATGACATGATGCCACTTGTCAAGTTGTGGAAGGATGAAGGTTGAGCACATTTTGGTTAATATGCATGTTTGAATTTGAATTTGTTGTTTATGAAGAAGGGTTGTAAGAGGCAGTCAATTCCCCATGGCTCAAGAAAAGGACTTGTAAGAGGCATTAAATGCTTCTTGGAGGACAAGTCTATATTTGGAGGGATAATTCAAATTTGGGGAATATTCCCTTTTGATCCCCTTTTGAGGGAAAATAGACTTAATTATAAATCAATTAAATTGATTTATTGGTGCAAGTTGCATAATCTAGAGGATTGAGGTGGTTAGGATTAAATTAATCAGGATTTGATTAATTTAATGAGGGATTAGATGATGTGACAATTTGATTTATATTTTTGGGTTGATTTAAATCAAAATTCAGAGGAATGTGATTTAGAATTAATTAAATAAAAAAATTATTTAATTAAAGAGGATTGATGATGTTAGATTAAATTAAATAAGGATTGATTTAATTTAATAGATAGACTTTAGGGATTTAATCAAATAAACTAGATTATTTAATTAAATAGAGACAAGGAGGGTTAATTAAACAAAATTGATTTATTTAATTAACAGGAGATAATGACTTAATTAGATAAACTGATATATTCAATTAAGGGATGAACAGGTTATGACGAGATAAGAAGGTGATTCAAGACGAAACGATGTTAGTAAATTGGGATCAAGTGTGTCAGTATATTTTCTATGTCTACATTTTGCCCCTCTTTGAAGCAAAGTACTCATTGTGTTGGTTCAAAGAATAAACTACCT
>VDFB02038087.1:0-58438 GCA_007258455.2 Sequoia sempervirens | reverse complement strand
CGAAGAGGATACATACTATTACTTGTGTCGTTGTGTTGAGAAAAAAAGGAAATTGGAAGCCCCAATTATAGATGGAGAAAACATTGAATATCCTATAGGCTCAGTTGTTGTTAGTAGAATGTGGCTGAGAAGGTACCCACATAAGAGTGTTAAACATTGGTTGTTTGAGGAATTTGACATGCATCATAAGATTCTTCATTACTCAAACCTTGTCATGGCATCCAATGTTCATTTGAGAAAATATGGGGGTAGACCTTTGAACAAGACCTTGTGGAAGGTTCGTGGTTTTGACTGTGAGGCAATACTTGACACAATAAAGAGTAGAGCAAACCCAAATGGTTCATTGGATTAATTTGTAAGTATATGCACAATAGTTCTTATTAATTTAGACTTGTATCCACATCAATTTGGTTGATGCCAATGCTATCATCTTATTTTACTTTGTGTATCTGTATGTAACTAGGCAAACATTGATTGGTGTCCTCTTGCATAAAATGTAGATTTATGAGCCATCCAAGAGAATATCAAGCAGAAAAGCAATGCAACATCCTTATTTTGATGATCTTGACAAATCTCAATTATTAGTCTAAGCCATTAAAAAAGTGTGTGCGAAGCTTCATGAGGCAATTTCAAGTTATTCATTTGAATTTAACCTTATCATGACCACCTATGATGTAGACATTATAAGAGCATCTGGAATTTCAATAAATTCTATTCATGAGAGGTGTGTGTAATAGGTATCTTGGAATTCCCAGTGAAGATGTATGACCAAGATTGACTAAGTTGAGAGACTGCCATGCCTATCTGTAAGTTCCTTCGATCTATTTTGGATGAGCTATTTATTTTTATTCTTTTCCTTTGCGTATATGTAACTAAACTAGTAAAAATTGATTTAGGCCTTGTACTTTGTAGATTAAGATAATACAAAGAATTAGGTTTCTTTTGAGTCCATCTAGAAGAAAATCCATAGAGTTTTTCCATTGTTAGAGCATATTTTCTGAAATTCAATTTGGAACCTTCAATTTGAGGTTTTGAGAGTCAAGTAAAGAAATAAAGCATACTCCACTAAATTAGGCTTGTAGATCAGTGGAGTAGGGTTATAGTAGGGTGTTTATGGTGTAGGAGCACTAAGGACAATTAAGACCACAAGGTGGTCAAGTGGTAAATTTTGATTTGTAGTCCATGAAGAATGTTGTAATAAGGTCACAAGGACCATTAGGAAGTGTTTTAAGTCAATCTGGGTTGGTAGGATATGAGGTTGCAATGTCATGTTAGCATGTTGTCAATTTGGTGTAATGAAGCATTGAATGGCCTAAATATGAAAATGTATGTAAATTCATAATGTAAGGGTCAAGATGATGTAATGAGGCCATCATAAGGTCACTAGTTTAGATATGGAGTCATTGTAATGTCTATTTTATGTCCATTAAAGGCTCATTATTCAATATAGAAAGTTTGGTTAATGTTTGATTCAGAGTTTTCAACACTTTATTTCTAATTTTTCATTGTATTTCTTGATTTTACTGTATTTTCAGAGTTTCCTCCACCTGTACAGACCCGTACATTCTTAGATATCTCTCCCATTCATGTTTTCATGTTATTTGGATGATGAATGGATGTTTTTACAATTCTCTTTAAGGAATTGGTCTTTTAGTTGTTCAGTGGTGAATTGGAAGACTATAGTGCTGACCTTATGGAAGTTGGATTAGATATGTGAACCCGAGTTGGTTTCTTTGTTCTTAAGTCTAAATTTTTATTCCTCCAACCTACTTTGCATCAGTTGATATGCCTTCAAAAAATCCTTGTGAACATTTTATGTTGTTGGCAATCATACTTTTGAAAAAATACCAAAAGGCTCTGTTTTCTAACGTTTTTATCTCTTTAGAAGCAAAGAAGTTGGGACAGTAGGCATGTGTTCCAAAATAAGTGTATCTAAAAATGATGTATATTTTTAATGGCCAAAATGGGTACCCTAAAATGTATTTATCCTATAAAGATTCATTGTGGTTTGCATGTTACACCTGATTTAGTGTTTTAGCACTTACAAGCAAATTTGGTCTTCTAGTGCAACCAATTGTGGAATCTGATTAAATAGTGTTGTAAGAAGGTGTTTTAGCTTTGTTCATGTAAAAATAAAAATGAATAAAGTGTACCAAGGTCTGGTAAAATTTTGGAAGCAAGATTTGAAGGTTAGGTGTCTTTTTGCCTTGTGAAAAGTTGCAAAGTCATGCAACTTTCGTTCTCTAACTCGTCTGACCAAATAGACTATTCCAACACATTTGAATAGGAATTTTTACTAAAGGAATGGTCCTCTTCCTGCAAACCCACCACCAGGTCGGCACGATTATATGCGTTCCATTTGGATAGACCCATGGGAGGGTCAAAGGGAAAAATGGCTGCAAACTTCAACATGGGAGTTACTCAAACAGAAATGCGATACTTAAAGGAACTTCTCATCTAATCCTATGAGATCATGTTGGGTCCCTCTACAATAACCTCTCTCATTTTTCATTATCTCAGAGTGGTTTTCCCGTAGTCTCCAGTTTTCAGTTGATGGAAAAAGTGTCAAATGGAAGTAGTGGAAAGTTGCAAAGTGGTGCAACTTTCATTACATAACTCGTGTGACGTAAGCGGACTGGCTTCAAAATCTGAATAAAGGAATTTTACATTAGAAATGGTCCTCTTTTGTACCCCAAACATATATGGAGTGCTCGAGAGGCGCTCACGTTCAATGAATCCATTCCCTCAAAGGTCAAAGGGAAAAATGGCTGCAAACATCAGCGCCCAGGGGTGCCTTTCGAACACTTTGTAGCCCTTAGAAAAATTTTTATACGATCCTATATGAATCCGTTGGGCCCTCTGCAATAACCTCTCTTTCGGTTTCGTGTTATCTTAGAGTGGTTTCCGTAGTCTCAGAGACATGATTGATGGAAAAAATTATCCAAATGGAAGCGATGGAGAGAATTGCAAAGTGGGTACACGAATTTTAGTTACGCAGCTTGTGGCGAACAAACAGATTGTTCCAACATGTAAGACAGGAATTTCACACTACGGCTACATAGAGATTGCTCTTTTACACTCAAACCACATGGAATGCTCACGTTCAGCCTGAATTCGATCCCTTAAGGGTGTAAGGGAAAATAGGTACGCAAGAGCTTCGGCGGCAAGGGTTACTTGGACACATTGATGCTTATAAATATCATGTCTATAGGATCATGGTAGGCCCCTCTACAATAACCTCTCTCTATTTTTTATTTATGCGAATTGGTTTTCAGTAGTCTCTAGTTTTTTTAGTTGATGGAAAAATTATCAGTAGGCGATGGAAAGTTGCAAAGTGGATTACCCAATTTTCCATTACGCAGCTTCGACCAAGCGGACCTATTCCAACATGTCTGCGAGATAAAGAATGTTTATGCTAGGCATGATACTCTTTCACACCCAAACATGCAGAATCACTGTGAGCTACGTTCAACTGGATCGATCTCTTAAGGGTCCAAAGGGAAAAATGGCTGCAAACTTCAGCATGAGGTTACTCAGACACCATGATACTTATAAAATTCTTGCATGATCCTATGAGATCGTGTTGGGCCCCTCTACAATAACCTCTCTTGGTTTTTGTTATCTCAAAGTGGTTTTCCCGTAGTCTCCAGTTTTCAGTTGATGGAAAAAGTTTTTAAATGGAAGCAGTGGAAAGTTGCAAAGTGGTGCAATGTTCGTTCTGCAACTCATGTGACAAAATGGACTGTTCCAACATGTCTGAATAGGAATTTTTACATTAGGAATGGTACTGTTTCACACCCAAACACGTGAAATCGCTCCGAGCTACGTTCAACCGGATCGATCCCTTAAGTGTCCAAAGGGAAAAATGGCTGCAAACTTCAGCATGAGGTTACTTGGACACCGTGATGCTTATAAACTTCTTGTATGATCCTATGAGATTGTGTTGGGCCCCTCTAAAATAAACTCTCTCTATTTTCGTTGTCTCAGAGTGGTTTTCCCATAGTCTCCAGTTTTCAGTTGATGGAAAAAGTGTCAAATGGAAGCAGTGGAAAGTTGCAAAGTGGTGCAATTTTTGTTCTGCAACTCATGTGACCAAATGGACTATTCCAACATGTCTGAATAGGAATTTTTACGCTAGGCATGGTACTCTTTCGCACCTAAACATGCAGAATCACTCTGAGCTACGTTCAATCAGATCGATCCCTTAAGGGTCCAAAGGGAAAAATGGCTGCAAACTTCAGCATGAGGTTACTCAGACACCGTGATACTTATAAACTTCTCGTCTAATCCTATGAGATTGTGTTGTACCCCTCTACAATAACCTCTCTTGGTTTTCATTATTTTGGAGTGGTTTTCCTGTGGTGTCCAGTTTTTAGTTGATGCAAAAAGTGTCAAATGCAAGTAGTGGAAAATTGCAAGGTGGTGCAATTTTCGTTCTGCAACTCGTGTGACCAGACAAATTATTCCAACATGTTCAAATTGGCATGTTTACGGTAGGCATGGTCCTCTTTCACACCTAAACATGTAGAATCGCTCTGAGCTATGTTCAACTAGATCGATCCCTTAAGGGTCCAAAGGGAAAAATGGCCTCAAACTTCAACATGAGGTTACTTAGACACCGTGACACTTATAAACTTCTTGTCTGATCCTATGGGATTGTATTGGGCCCCTCTACAATAACATTTCTCGGTTTTCATTATGTTAGAGTGGTTTTCCCGTGGTGTCTAATTTTTAGTTGATGGAAAAAGTGTCAAATGCAAGTAGTGGAAAGTTGCAAGGTGGTGCAATTTTTATTCTATAACTCGTGTGACCAAATGGACTGTTCCAACGCATCTGAGTAGGCATGTTTATGCTAGGCATGGTCCTCTTTCGCACCCAAACATGCGGAATCGCTCTAAGCTACGTTCAACCGGATCGATCCTTTAAGAGTTTGAGTATAGTATGTTGAAATAGGTCATTCCTCCTATTGTTTAGGTTGTGTCTCGGTGATATGGGCCTGATGTAACTTGAATTTTGGTAGCTTGATATACAGAGTCTATTGATGCTAGGGTTCAATTTGTATGATTTTGAAAAAAGAAGCCAACTGAGTAGAGTTATCAACATTATTCGTAAATCATAATTATTTTTTTAGTACACTAGCCATGTTGATGCCTTCTTGTTGTCTCAAACATTATTTTGTATCATTGTTACATCAGTTTTTGAAGTGGCAACTTAATGTAGCTCCATAATACAAAATCTGGTTCAAGCTGATTTTCACGTCAAAAAAATGTGAATCAAATCACGTTGATGTGAAAAAAAACCATGAGACCAGAGCTTGTGGTGCAGGAACACCTAGGTCATGTAATGCCAAAATTAAATGTAACTGCTGCATGAAAAGCTTAAAGTGTAATACATTTTCAAAAATGCTAAATATGTAAAAAGAGAGAAAAGAAAGAATGTGTAAAACGCTAAAATCAAAGAAAATGAAGGAAGAGGGGATGAGCCATAGGTCGCCTGGGCTGTTACAGAGGCATTATACGTAAACTTTAAAGCTACTAAAATGATGGAAGAATTAAATTAACAAAGAATTCCCTGTTTTAGCTTATTTTCTGTGTTTTTCAGTTGTTTCTTGACTTGTACGGATTGTGCAAGAGTTTAGGGTTCAAATTTATATTGTTTCCATTATATTGGGGAATCACCATTTGTTTGCATCCATTTGGGAAGGAATCCATTAAATTGAATGTTTGTTTGAGCATTCTTCTTATGGCTCGGTCTGAAATCCTGTGCATTGAGTTTTGAGTCTTATAAGGAATTTCCACACTACTCCACCAATGTAGGTCAGGTAGATTGGTGGAGTAGGTTAGGGATAGGTTATTTGTTATGTTTTGATGTTTGTGAGTGGAGGAAAATGAAAGAATACGTTGAAGGAGCTGTTGCTACATAGGAAATTCTGAGTTTTCCAGTCAAAATGAATAGTTTCTAGCATGATAGTGGAGAAAGAAAAAGTGCATGGGTTAAAAGATGTTTCCAAATGCCTTTTTAGATGTATTTTGACATGGACCAATGGTTGTCCAGAGGTTTTGAGGTTTGCATGTAGCCTATACAGGAAACCCTCATTAATTTTTGAGTTTTTCACCCTATAAACAAGGGTTTGTCAATATACTGTAAAAAGGAGTCTTTTAATCCCTAAAAATGGATAAATTGGGAGTTTTGTGTTATGTATAATGACTGTTTTGAGGTTTTAAGTGTTTTGGGAATATTTGAAGGGGGTCTTCTTTGAAAATAAGGCCTATTTTAGTAGCCTTTTTGATAGCGTTTAGACTAAAAACTGCTTATTTCTTCAATATAATTTATTCTAAGTTTTTGATATGAGGACATGGGCATTAAGAGGTCTCTAAAAGTGTTTTGGATCTTGGGTTTTGAAACATGTGTGTTTGGTTTACCCGATTTAGGGCATGAATGTCTCATTGAGAAGTAGTTCCTTGACTGCTCAGAGAATATAAGTCTGACCTAACAGTGACCGGTGAGTTGATTTTGAGATAATTTTGTCTAAGTGATGGTGTCAAGAATGTATGGAGTCTTGGACAAGGTTTAGAAGTGAGATATGTTGTTTTGACAATTGGACAGTGAGGAGACTTGGTGTAAAATAATACATGAAATTGTAAGTTCAGTCAGAACAAAGTTAAAAGAGAGCAAGTTCCTAATTTGTATCAGTTGTAGTAATGATGTTCATAGTGCTTGATGGTCTGGTAAAAGTTTGAAAGCCAATTGTAATGATGGATTGACTATTTGGGACAAGTTGAATGAATTGATTGAATGGAAGAGTGCCTTGTTGAAAATTGTGTTTTTTAAATGCATGTTGATCTAATTGATTGAATCAAAGTTTTCTAAAATGGTTTTTTGCTTTGAATGAGTCAATTGGAATACAAATTTGTGGAAGGATGAATGATGAATGATAAGAGAATTTGAGTGGATGAAAAGTAGATTTCTAATGAAATGTTGAAATTTTGTTTGATCTTCTCCAAGATGAGTTTGGGACAAGAGTCCCCTGAGTTGTTGATTGGTTTGGAAATCTTTGTATTGCATCAGCTTGTTGCTTACTATTATGCTATGATAGATTTCTTCTAAGCATCCATAGTTTGTTCAAAAGCACCTGCTTTAGGCTTTTAGCCATAGCAGCAATAGTGAATTGTTTGATAAAATGCTTTGGCAGATATGTATGAAAATTGTGGTAGGCATAGACAAGGCAGTTGAACTTTGAACACAGCTCAAAGAAATGTGGTCTCATGGTGATGGAATGGCATGACAAAATGCCATGACAAGCAAATTGTTATGGATTTTCATGGCATTCCATCACCATTGAGACCACATTTCTTTGAGGTGACATTTTTCAAACAATTTGCTACCTTTCTATGCTATTGCTTATTATTAGCATGCTTTGATAGATTTTTCACATCCATAGACTTTTGAAGCACTCTATTTTAGGCTTTTAGCCATAGCAACAAGGAAGTGAACTGCTTTTGATAGAATGCTTTGTAAATATGTATGATAAATGTAGTAGCATAGAGAAGGCAACTTAACTCGCTTTGAAAATTGCTCAAAGAAATGTGGTCTCATGGTGATGGAATGCCATGAAAACTACAAAAATTTCTTGTCAGTGTGATGCAGTAGGGATGGGACTTTTAGTCAAACTCAAAGTTTCCAAGGATTACAATGATGCAATCTCAAACACTCTTCCGTGCACCACCCCGATGGAGACAAGCCTCACACAGTGAATTCTATAACTTCTAGATGCTTTCCTAATGGACCCAAACCTTTGGAGTGATCTCAAGGAACTCAAAAAAACTTGTCTTGAATGGTTTCAGAGCCCCAAACCTCTGTTTTAGACAAAACTCACTTTTTGCACCTTGACTAGGCTTCTAGCGATGGTTTTTTGACTTTTCACTCAACTTCCCCAAAGGACTCCTCAATATAATGACTGATTTAAATGTGATTCATGATGATACACATATCAAATCCTTTATGGCACTTGTTCTGGATCAAACCTACCAAAATCTGTTGTTTCCTCAAATTTAAGGCCTAATTAGCCCATTTTTCAAAGCAACCCCTCTCTAAACGTGATGAGGGCGTAGCCCGAGACACATAAAATAACCCACAAACAAGAGAATAATTTTATTATTCAGAAAATGGAGCTTCTTACATGCAGAGGATCTGAAATCCCCAAGTTCTACAACACATGCAAGTTACAGAAAGCTACAGAATAACCCTTTCGTAATATGCAAACTTGTCCCCAAAAAGTTACCCAAAAAATTAGAAACCCACCCATAAATAGAGCTCCTCTTTAGTTTGGAGCCAAAACAACATTAAAATTTTAGTTTAGGCGGTTTGGCGCTGAAAAATTGCAACTTGAAGTTCAAATTTCAAAAGAAATTAGACGGTAATTGTATCTTCTAGAGTTGTAAAATATAATTCTTACAGTGGCCATAACTTTGATCCAGTTCAATTCGCGAACTGCTTTGAACCATTGGAAAAGAGACAAAGCTGCGAATGCGGCCTTGGCCATTTCCATAATTCAATTTTAGCGCAAGTTTCAAGGCCATTATGGAGCTCTAAGGCCTCACAAATCCAACCTTTAAGATTTTTTAGGTGCAACTGAAACTAAACTACACAGTCTTCAACCCAGAATAGAAATAAAACCATAAATTGGGAATTTCATTATGATGAAAAGGGTATCCAAAAATGTAAAAACATCTAAAAACCGAGAAACTTGAAATTTAACTATTTTTGGGTGATGCAAGATTGCTCTTACACCACTGGATGCTCCTGCATCAAAACTTATCCCCTGACTATGAAACTTTCAATAGTGTTTTAAAATGTTCCCAACCCAAATATTTTCAAGGTATTAGTCTTCTTTGACACCCTTAACACCCTAAATCACAAAACCCTCAATAAATTGCTCCAAAACTAGGGCCTCTTGAAAATTAGCTTTCGCAACACTTCCAGAACCTTCTCTTGGACTTTTCACCAATAAGTCAACATATCTAAACACCTTCAACTCAGAAATATACCCCTTATTAAGGTAGATCTCCCGTTGCTACACTTTAGGCACCATTTTCATGCCCTTTTCCTTGCTAAAATTCGGTGTACACCCAAGAATCACTCTTTCTTGCACAATAACTTGTTAGATCTGTATAATAAAAGTTATATATGATCCATTTCACAAGTTTTCAGTCACACTCTCTCATGAAATGGATCATTTATTCATGAAGAATCTCAAAACTAGTGAAAAATATGTACTTTTTGAGGACAATCAACAATATAACACAAGAAATTGATTCCCAATGTTATTAAGGTCATTAAAAAGGTTAAATGCATGTACTTGTTGTGGATTGTCATGGCATTCCATCACCATTGAGACCACATTTCTTTGAGGCATTTTTTCAAACAATTCACTGCCTTTTCTATGATATTGCTTACTATTATGCTTTTGATAGATTTTTTCCAAGCATCCATAGCTTGTTCGAAAGCACTTTTTTTAGGCTTTCAACCATAGCAACAAGGAAACACTTGAACTATTTGATAAAATGCTTTGGTAAAAATGTATGAAAAATGTGGTAGTATAGACAAGGCAGTGAACTGTTTGAAAAAATTCCTCAAAGAAATGTGGTCTCATAGAATGACATGAAAACCAAATGTTCTAAAATATGAAGTTATGCAAATATAGTAATTCGTATTAAATCAAGTAGGGTTGATCTCAAAACGTCGTAATTGAAATTTTGTCATCTATCAGCATCTATTTATTAGTTATGTAATGTGAAGCAATGTTTTGAGTTTGAAAGATGTGCAATGCAATGTAATCAACGCTATGAATATAAACTACAAAAATCTATTTTTTTCTAAGTTACTGGTTCAGTTTTGGGTTCGGGTTTGAGTTCGACAACCCAGTTCGCCAGTTTGGGAATTTTTTTTTTTGGGTTGGGTTCTTTTTGGGTTCAGTAATACAAAAACATAAAAAAATTAGAAATATATATATATTTGTAGTGATAATCAAGTTTAGAATACACACCACCATATTAATAGTCAAATAACATAGCAAAAATACAATTCAATTAATTTCTTATATAGTGAAATATTAAAATATTAGTAGATCTAATTAATTTCTATAGATACTAAAATTTGAGGTAAATTAAAGTTCAAAACATAAAATGTCAAGTGTTTATTAATCAACCATTATTGATCATTGATCAACTAAAAAGTGTGAACATTATTCTGTGTGGAAGGAAAATAAGAAAATAGTGTTACATAATTATTTACATTGTGAAAGAGCCAAAACCTTTTTCTTGCAAATCATAGAAGAATCTCAATGATTTTTTGGGTGTCCTTGCCTTGGAATGGAACTATCCCGAGCCATGAATGATTGATCAGGAACTGTGAGAAAGAAATAAGATAAATCACATGCAACTTGTTGCAATTTCTTTCCTTGGGAAAAGGGTAAAGTTTTCTTTTCAGGGAGAATCTCCTTTAGAGTTTGAATGCATTGATAATTTTCAAGATAGACTTAGCCAAATATGTCATCTAGGTTTGAAGCTTTTAGGTAAAATTTTTGCTTCTTAAAATTTTGTTCAAAATTCAAGATGCAGGCTCTCCTCCCTTAGGGAAGAGAAGACCTACCAAACCTAACACTCTTATGCAACACTTCTTAAGTTCTTGTTGATGCAGTATTAGATGCAAAGTTTCAAAATAGGCATGGTTATATAAATTCTCATCTCACGACTATCATTGCATCAAATTAAGAATTTTCAATCCTTTATGGTCTAGACAAGAGAAGCATGGAGTAGTGTTCCAATGCTAAATTCTTATTGTGAATCTCTTTGCTATGAGTGGTTCAAAAATGAGGAATCTGTCTTCTACACCAAATGAGAAATATTCACAATATGTGCTAGGAAGGAATATAAGTCCATAAGATCGAGTATGCAAGAACTGAGAATTGCAAAATTGGCTTACATTTGACTTCCAAACACATAAATTTTCACACTTTTTGATGTTCACACGTAAGTCAAAAAGTATATGTGCGTAAGTTGTAAAGTATACACTTGAATACACATAACTCATATCTATTGAACCATGAATTTATAATTTGCAAATATAGACACCATCGATAAAAAAAATTGTATTAAGTAAATAGCCATGTATGCATACATCAATATATGTCGATATAAGTATAAAATATAGTTACAAAATAGCCATATAGGCTTACGAGAATGCCATATAGGCATACAATGTCAATATATCCAACACAAAATATGTACAAAATTTCCATGTAGGCATACAACAAAGGGCTCTGTGCATTCAAAATTCATTTCTCTCCATGCTCTGGTTCAAATACAATTTTCTTTCCCTTTCCTAGGCAATCTGATGGCAATAATTTTGTCACCTGTTTCTGCTATGCTCGAGGAGTGCTCCTGTTGCTCCTCCTAGTGTTTAGCTCCTGG
Source organism: Sequoia sempervirens (assembly GCA_007258455.2). NCBI lineage: Eukaryota > Viridiplantae > Streptophyta > Pinopsida > Cupressales > Cupressaceae > Sequoia > Sequoia sempervirens. The sequence goes on along the minus strand of VDFB02038087.1, from coordinate 46,967 downwards.
TGAAGTTTCAACTGTTACAATAAGAAGTAAAGACATTAATATATAGAAATTACATTATAAAAATTAATTTATTTAACAAAATTATCACTTACGGCCATGTCACGATCACTCTCCTCGATGTAAATATTTGTACGCCAATGCTCAGGCATGCTCAAGCCCTGTATAAACCATGCAAATAGGAATTAAACTACGAATCAATAATGGTTTGATTTTTCACTAGAATTAGTTCATCTATAACAATGAATGTAAATTGAAATTTAGTAATTTTCCTCATACCTCCCCTATCAGAGCCATCAAGGATTGTATAGCGGAGGAAACACCAATATCCATTGCCCTCGTAAAGTTTGGTGGTGTTTCTGTCACCAACATCTGAAAATAAAACAACAAATTATTCAATCACAAAAAAGTTACAATAGCAATCCATGTGATGACTTATAATGTATGAGATCTAATGAACAAAAATTTGAGTACAAGTATTAAATAGATATATTTCTGATTATTAGTCATCGAATTTGAAGTAATGCTTTGAGTTTGAATGATGTGTAATGCAATGTAACCAACAATATGAATATAAACTACACAAATATATTAAACTTAGAATTCATTACTTAAGTTCTCTTTAAATTCTATATTACCTCTGTGAATGTTTGATCAAATCTACTGGCACTCAGAGGTGTTTCCTTGAAACCTCAAACAGTACCCTGTTCAACATCCAAAATCACATATTAAAATACCATTCGTAAAACAATGCTATTAACACATGTAATAAATTTATAATTGTTTACTAACTTTACATAAATTCCATCGAGTAGGTGTACTACAAAAATAAGTAGGTGGATGACTGTGTATCCAATTTCCTACATCAGGACTCGCAATTTTATTAAAAATAGTGCAAAACTAAATTAGCATTTAGATGTATCTCTACAATCAAAATTTAATAAATTAAATTCAACAACATGCTGAATTTTACCCCATGTCAAATGCCATATGCATCATGCAAAATGTCAATCATCCTCTCCATCCCTATAGATGCATACAGATCAGGCTGTGTAGTAGCATATGGATCCTACGTAGCACCCTCCTAAGTGTTAGTAGGGTCATATGAACAAGTCGCCCCCAAGATTGACACACACATGTGGGTTTAGCTACCACCAAGACTTCCCGATGGTGTGTTGTACAATAGGGCTAGTGTGATGGATGACACTGTGAAAGTTGTGATCACCGCATTGCCCCTATATCGACACTCTCCCTTCACAAATAAATACATCACAATCTTCCTGGCCAAAGCAGCGCCTAGCGAGAGGTCATCTCCCTTTGTCACAGAGATCCGACAATGCACTGGCCTATCCCCGAAATGAATTCCCACCTCCGAACTCCTCATATCAAAATAATTTTGGATTTGGTTCAATACAAACTCACTATATAGTTTCCTATGAAAATATTGGGGGACTTCACAATTATTGCATGATGGGTAATCAAAGACCATATACCATCTTTCATAAAAATGGTTCTTAATCTCTTGGTGGTGGCACTAATGAATAGAAAACCTCTTTGCATTGAGGGTAATATTTTGATTTGTTTTAGGGTTAGTGAATAGAGAGCACAAATCACCTTTAGTAATTTTTAAATTTTTTACTTGTTTATATGATAATTTGTCTGCATAATATGCCTTGGCTGTCTGCCTCCTATCTTGCCATCCAGATATTTGTTGGGTGATTGTATCTACATTTTTTAACATGTCTTTCAATGAATTTTCTAGAAGCATTCTTTCTGTGGTTGAAGCATTTGGATCACTCAACCTAGTGATAAGATCCTCAAGTTGTTTTCTATTGTTGTCAATTTCACTCCTCAAATTTTCTTGAGTGCCAAGAGGGAATTGAGAGAATGGTGGAGGTTAGAGTTTTGTTGAGGATTTTGCTGTTGAGGATTTGCAAGATTTCCTACATTTGTTTTAAAAAACAATCAAATCTAACCTAAAACAAACAAAATCAATTTCAAACTAAAAAATTCAAAACAAATAGCAAACAATACTTACCTCCTACATCTCTTCATCATCGTGGTGCCATATTTGCAAACAAAATCCAACTATTCTTGATGAAATTTGCAGAAATCCTTCCTCGTAGAACGCGAGCGCGAAAGTGAGGATTTTTCGCCACAGGTAGACCTGAGAAACAATAAAGAGCAAATGATAAATTTAGTACTGTCATCCAAGGAAAACGTACAGATGGTGTATCAAGAACAATGAAAAATGATTTTATTAGGGTTAATGCTTTCTTCCCCCACATTGCTGATATTTTCCCCAAAACATGTTTTTTTTTAATTATTTCAACGCATCTCAAAATTCAATGTATTGATTAATATTTGTTACGCATTTTAGCTATTTATGCAAATGATGCATATATGTGAACTCCATCAGTGTTTCTACTTCAGTAGTTTGACTTCTATGACAACCAACCATTACATATTTCATCTACATCCTTCTACTATTTATTCATGCACATAAATGGTCATATTGTAATCATAAGTTTTGAGCTCTATTTACTCATCCTACGCATCAATAAAGAACTCAACACAATAGATGCAAATTGACATATTAACACAACAATATCCAACTAAGTTATTGAAACTCAACATTGATACCTTGTTCTCCATCCAAGAGTACAAAATCGTTCCACTTTTTGTTTTGTAACATATTCTTTTCAAATTGCTTTGGATGGCAACCATATTTCTCCTCCTGTCAAAACATGGCACATGGACTACTTAAACTAATTAATATGCAATCATTTACATTTTCCAAGTAAATAAAAATATATATATCATTTAACACACTAAATATATTTACAAATGTACATATCAAGGCTTGTAAACCTTTCTAGCCACTGCGATGTGTGGCATGAAGTTTCTCAAGCCTAGCCTTGGAGGCCTTGTCCTAAAACATATACTAATTGAATTTAAATATGCACAAATAAAATTTAAATATCGTTTAATATATTTAATATAATCTTATGAGAAAATTGAAATACCTGCGTACTCTCTTCACCGAACTTCCTCCGTGCATTGGAATTCTCATATGCTTTTACAAGCTCTTTCCATACTTTCATACTTACATCAATTGGCCTTCTTTTTTTCCTTAGCTCAGGAGGGATATATTTTATCTTCTTTGTTTGGTTGCATTGAAATATCTTGTAGTTTTGAGACATTTGTAGCTTTATCTTCTTTATAGACCAACTTGTGCCAAATTCAGTCTCCATGTCATGGACAACTACTTTTTTCAGTTGCATGGGTATCTGTGAGAATGGAAAATGTAGATGGTCTTTGAATCGTTGAAGGTATGATTCCTTCAACCTATTCACAAACATTTTCCCAACATCCATCATTTGGACTTCCCCTGAAACCACCTTGTAATCTATCTTTGTATTGTAGCTACCAATGCACGATTGATAACATGACGCGTGGAAGAAGTCTATGTACCAGGAGTGGCTGGGACATCAGAAGTCTCTGCTCTCTGTTCCGCATTCTTAGAGTTTTGTGTCACTGATTTCCTACTAGATATTTTGTTCAATCCAAGATTGGTTGGGGAATCAATTGATTCCCTTTGACATAATTGATTTGTTTGCAATGTTTGAGGGGTGTTACTAGATTGTTTTTCTATGTATCTAGAAAGCATTGTCTAGTCCACATTAACCAATTTTTTCATTTCCTCTACCCCCAATATGGAAGCCAATTCCTCTTTATCTTTGTCAGTCACATGTCCCTATATATATATATATATTATATTTCTTCTTTTAAAATTTGAAATAAAAAACTAAAAAGTTCTAGAATTCCTCTTTATCTTTTTTAGTCTCATGTCCCTATATATATATATTTTATATTTCTTCTTTTAAATTTTGAAATAAAAAACTAAAAAGTAAAATTCAAAGAAACAATGGAAACATTTACAAATCTATAAATTGACAATGAATTCTCTAGAGTCTGCTGACAATGCTCACTTCCTTCTATTGCTTGATATTTTGAGGTGGCCTAGGGAAAATTATTTTTGTCCAGTCTATGGAGGAAAATGAAGTACACACTGTCAGGTATGAAAATTTTCATCCAATTTGTGGTATGAACGTTTTATTTTGTGGGAAAATATGTTCATTGGGTTTTCTTAGTGTTGATAACCTAGGGAAAATATGTCTATTGGATTTGCTTAGTATTGATAACCTTATCATGAAAACTCTTTCATAATGCAATCTTGTACGAATTTTTCATGGCATCAGTGACTATGGTGCAACTGGGAAAAACCAAGCAGTTTTTGTGTTTATTTTCAGCAGTTGCTTAGCAATGACATGTTTGCTGGGTTTTCTTAGTGTTGATAACTTAGGGAAAATATGTTCACTAGGTTTGCTTAGTGTTGATAACCTTATCATGAAAACTATTTCATATGCAATCTTGCACAAATTAGTCTTGGCATTGGTGACTATGGCGTGACTAGACAAAACCAAGCGGTTTCTGTGTTTTTTTTTAGTAGTTGCTTAGCAGTGACCGACCCAGTTCCCAGATTTTCCAAACACTTCACTATTTCCTTGATACCCAGGTTAGGGAAAGAATACAGAGGCATCCTGGCTTTGTGCTATAATATTTGAGCCAAAGCTCAAATGGGTAGGGTAAATTTTTTTGTTGGTTTCTCAAAGGTTTTACAATTTATAATGATGGGACAATTTAGAGGCCACAAACCAGTAAACAATCACAAATTCAACAAAGAAAAAAAATTGTAACCTTACCTATGGTGTCAAAAACTAAATTGAATTTCTCATCAGTTGTTGGTAGTGCCCTGCTCTCTTCCTTTGCATGACATTTTCCCCCTTTTTGTCATTTGATTTCTTACTTCACACAAGAAATTTTTTAATTTTCAATTTTGATTCAGTAGTCGGCAGTTTAGTCAGCGTTAGTTAACGCCAACTTTAGCACCAAATTTTTTCCATTAATGCAATTTTTTTGGGGCGCCTAAGGTGCTGCCAAGTGCGCCTAATTAGGCACTTATCATTGTTGTATAGTGACTATTTTCATTGTTGTGTATCATAGGATCTAGAGTGTTGGAAATAATTCCAACTCCTACCTTGTTTTTGTGACCACCATTGTCTCGTGGCTCCTTCATCAACTTGGTATGGTAGAGCATTTTTTACCACAGTCCCACAAAGTTCTTCATCCTTCTTGGTGGTAGTGCAGTGAAAGATTTTGTGGTGGCACACAAGTCTTCCTTTTGTTCCTGGTGGTGTTGCAGTGACTACCGCAAGTCTTCTACAATTGGTGTGTAGTAGTGCAATGACCATCGTTGTCCCCCGGCTCCTTCATTAGCTCGGTGGAGTAGAACAGTTTTTACCACTATCGCAAAAGTTGCTTCTTCCTTTTTGGTGGTAGTGCGGTGAAAGCTTCTGTGGTAGATTTTTTATTCAGAGAGGATGCCATGGAGAGAGGACATGGATGACGTAGAAATACTAAATCACTGAGAGGAAAGTGGTCGGAAAGAGATGAGAAAACAAAATCTGTAGATACAATAGAGGTAAGAAGAGAAAGCAACCTCAACCAAAGGAGGAAGGTGTTTATGAATTCACAAATGCTACAACATAGAGGAGATATCAATATGTCAAATATATGACTAAAGTGAGTTGTGTTGGATAGCATACTCATTGAAATGATATAATTGGTGTGCTAAACATTATTTTCTATGTTGTGTATTATAGGGGTGAGATGAGGCAATGGAAAAAAATTGTGTCATATCAAATGAGGACACAACGGATGAAGTGGGACATTAGGTACTCAAATTTTGACTTAACTTAGGAAAAAATGATCTGATGGCATTTTTTGATACATCCATCTTTTTCATAGTATTATTGAAATTTATAATGTACATTATCCAATATTGACGTAAATTAATGCATGTTGTTGATTATTTTAGATGGATATTGGAGCAAATGCAGAGCTTGGGCGTTCAACTAGCAAAAGAAGATAATATGTACGTGGACGTGGACCTAAAACTGTTAAATCACGTAGAAAATAGTGTGTGGAAGAGGATATGACAATGGATACTATAGAAACAACAAATGATTGCACTGAAGAAGAGGTAGGCATATATGTTCATACAATTTATATTTTTATTTTTTAAGCCATATTTGATTAGATTTCTTTGAAATTGATACATTTATGATTTATCCAATTGTTTCAAAACATTAAATAATGCTTTTGTTTGTTGATAGGTAGAAGATTTTGATGAAACACTTACTAATACCCAAGATCCAATTGGGTTATTAAGATTTGGACGGGATGATCCAAACCATCCTTTAAACCATACTAGGGTGATAAGAGCAAGATTGAAGAGAACACTACCACCTAAGAAATTTGAAGAGCTAATGAGAGTCACATACACTGATGACATGCCACCTAGCTTTAATGATGATGATCATGATAGTGAAAATGCAATGGATGAAGAAGGATTGAATGAAATGCTTATAGGTTTCTTTGGGTATGGAAACAATTATGACAATAATGATGATATGGTTGACATTAACGATGATAGCAGGGGTAATTACCACCAATGTAATGTTGATGATAACAATAGAAAAGACTCCATCAAGCAAGTAACAAAGACACCCATGTTCAAATTGGGTGCAAGTAGAACCTCAAAACTAACACGCACATTAATATTATTAGAAATCAATTCACTATTTGGTTGGTCAGACAAAGGATTCACTACCCTATTGAAGTGAGTTAAAATCTATTTCTTGCGTTGGATTGTCAATTGGTGTACATAATTTGTAAACATTCATCAACTTCATTTATATTTCCTTAAGGGGATTTTAAAACCATATATTATATATAAACAGTCCTAGTATAGATTGACATATCAAACACGTTCATCATAAGTCAAACATTCAATTGATTTAATCTCTAGCAATCTTACAGGGCACTAAAAACTAAAATATTCCCTAAAGAGAATACATGTTGCCATCAACTTGCAGAGAGGCACATCTGTTGTTGGTTGAGTTGGGGATTGAATATAAGAAAATTCATTCATGTAAAAATGATTTCATTTTATATAGAGATGAATATGAAAACAAGGTAGAATGTCCTATATGCAAAGAGAAGTGATATTGTACACATTCACAAGGTCCTACAATTCCAAAGAAGGTTTTACGTCACATGCCAATTATACCTAGACTTCAATGAATGTTTTGTTGCAATTCACGAGAAAAATTGATGAACTAGCATGAAAAGAATAGGCGTAATGATGGATTCATGTGAATTCCAACTGACTCCAAAGCAATGAAACACAGAGGAAAAATGGCCAAAAAAATTCAAAGATGAACCCCATAGTATCAGGTTTGGTTTTACAATTGATGGAGTGTTCCCATTCTCTTTCCTGAGCTCAAATTATGGTGTTTGGCTAGTTGGATTGATAGTATACAATATTCCCCCATGGATGAGTGTTAGAAAGGAGCACCTTATGCTAACTCTCATTGTTCCAGGAAAACATCTAGTTAAAAACATGAATGTTTATCTTGCACCATTTATTGATGAGATGCAACTGCTATGGAAAGGAATAAGAATGTATGACATATCACATCCTCCATCAAATAGGTCCTTAATGTTTTATGGTGTGCTATGTTGGACTATTCATGATTTCCTAGGACTTGGTGTTTGTTGTAGTAAGATAAAATATTTATGTATTTACATTCATAAGTTATTTTCATCCCAACTTTCATACTTAGTTTTGTACCTTTTTTATGTTATTAACATTAATTATTGAAATGCAGGGCTTCAAACAAAGGTGATATTTGCATGTCCAAGATATGCAAAACATTTTCAAGGGTGGTATTCTAAAGTTCTACATAAATTTATTTATGCAAACAATAGGGTTTTTCTACCACTAGATCATAGATTTAGAAATCGCCTAAAGAATCAATTTGATCTAAAAGTTGAAAATAGAGGCCCTCCCATGATTATGGGTCCAGGTGATTGGCTTAAGAAGTATGAAGATGCTGAATTGAAAACTTGGGCAGATTTTTTTGATCCGGTTGATTCAATTGATGAACCAAAACAAGTTGTAGTTAATATGCCAGAAGGAATGGAAAGGAAATCTATATTTTATGAGCTCCCTTACTAGAAGGATCTATTAATATCTTACCTATTAGATCCTATGCACATCTTCAAAAATGTCCCAAATTTTATATTTTGACACATATCAGGCAAAGAGAAGGACACCTTGTCTTCAAGGAGAGATATTTCTCTTTCACGTACCAAATATGATAGAAAATATTTGTGTCCAAATAGGGAAAATGAAACATATGTAGAAGCTCCGTGGATTTTGAAAAAAAAAGAGCTAGACCAACTAAAAAATGTCATCCATTCAATAAGGACACCTACTTGCTATGGGCCATCATTGACTAAAGCTTTTACAGTTGATGGACATATCACATGATTTAAAACACATGATTTTCATAATTTAATGAAGGTATTATATATCAACATTTAACATTTACTAGTAACATTGATTAAGGACTAAATTTATTTTGATATTTTGGTGTGTGAGAAAAAAACTACTAATGACCTGTTCATAAATGTGTTTGATAGCATATCATGCCATTGGAAATTAGGGGGGATTTATGTCTTACAATTGACTTAAGGAATGCCATAAGTCAATTGTCAACATTTACAAGGTATGTGGTTATATGAAATGTTCATATGTTAGAGACATAGAGATATTATATTGCATTTTAATTTATGATAAAAGTTTCATACTAATTTACTATTCTTATATTAGGTGGGTGACCTCCAAGGAGATCCATGAATGTAAAGTGGCAAAGTGGAAGAAGGAAATTGTAGAAATTGTATGTGTAGTTGAGAAGGAGCTCGCTACAAGTTTCATGGACCTACAAGTCCATTTAATTATACACTTAGTCGATGACATTGAATTAGTGGGTGTCGTATCAACAAGGTGGATGTTTTTCTTTGAGAGGTATATGGAAACTCTTAAAAGATATGTCTGACAAAAGGCACGTCCAGAGGGCTACATGGTTGAAGGGTATGTATTGAATGAAGCATTTTTCTTCTTGTGTGAATTCCTTGGTAAGGATTTTGAAGATGGCCACCATGTCTGGGATGAGGAATGAGCATAAGATATTATTGATGGAGAAAAACCACAATCTAATGGTGTTGAAGTACAAATTAGTAAGTAAATTCACAATCAGTGTGGTTGTTTTTCTTGCAATCATTAACTTACTCTGTAATTTATTTGTGAAACTATTAGCATGACATTTGGAGTTTGAAATAAATATGTTGAAATGTAATAGGTATAGACGAAAGTTCTATACTCGACAAGTTCATGCTGTACCACATGGACTTTATGAACAAATGGATTGATCTGTATGATAAAAAGAGAGAAGTGTAAGAAGCAAGGATACAGTTTAAGAGATCAATACCAAGGAATACTCCATTTCCCAGTCATCTGCTTGGGGAATGGGGCAAAGATTTCCCACTAGAATGGGTTACTGAACAAATTCAAAATCAAATAGAAGATGCAGGTACAGATTCAAACATAAAAGAAGATGAAATCAACATGTCTAGAGGATGTGAAAGACAGGTATAGGTGGAATTTTACAAAATGTTGTTTCCTTATAGTTTTAACAGTCTTAACTATTTTAATATTCATCATTATATTTTTTTCACTAAAATAAATGGTCTTTCATAGGCAAGGAAATATCAAACAATGTAGGAATATGGTCAACATTATCGTGTAGAAAGTGTAGATGTAAAAGAGACAATCCTTTGATTGTGGCATCATGGTTGACTTCAAGCAATCCAGTCGATCAAGCTCAAAAGACAAGAATATAATTGAAGGGAATCTACAATATGTTGGGAAAATACAAGAAATTATTGAGTTGGATTACTACTCTTTTAAATGTAATTTTAAGTGTAGATGGTATAAAGCATTTGAGAGGACACAAAGACATGATACTCACAGTGGATTATTTTCTATAGAATCCTCATTGTTCCTACTAGAGGATAAGAAGCCTTATGTTCTACCAATTCATTGTGAGCAGGTATTTCTTTAACTCAAACAAGAAGTGGTAGTGATCATTAATCTATTAATTCATAGATTATTATGAATATATACATGTGTTTATTAATCAATACAAAATTTATAACATATGTCTAATATATGTATGTCATTCATGTGCAGGTATTTTTCTATGAAGATATTTTGGACCCAAAATGGATATTTGTCATATATACTATGATCCAAGATTAAGGCATGTATTTGACAATGCATTAGTGGATACTAAGCAAAACAATGATGGCCAACAAAATGAGAGAGAGGGATTAGAGAACATCGAAGGAATTGACATCCATGATGACATTGAAGATGGTTATGTTCAAGAACAAGAAGACAACAATCCAGAGTTATATGATGTTATGGAAGACAACAATATGGATGGTATAGAAAATGATGATCCAAATACATCTAGTAACAATATAGATGGTCTATAGTCAAATTCCAATGTTGATGAAGATGATGCAGGTCAAGATGAGGATGATGATAATATTAAATACTTGAAAGAACATATGAACATTGACAATGATACACTAGATGACATTGTAGCATACAATAATGTTAATGACCAAGACTTCTAAATTTTCAGAATTATTTGCAATCCATGTTTAAAAAAGGATGATTATTATGGCCTAAACTTTGAAACGATTCAGTAATATTATGTTGTACTTGGATAATTGAAAACCTATTTTATTCTCCTAGCAAGTTTTTCTATTTTCCATTATAATTCTAGGCCAAACAACATTTGTTGGGATGCCCTTTTACACCAATCTTAATTTGTATGAAGTTCATGAACCTATTGTCAAGCAACATGTTGTCAAGTAGTAAATTCCTTTCATAGACAACAAATTTAGGCTTCATTTAAGAAAAGATAAGTAGTCTCTTTCTAAGGGTAATCCACATGCAAAAAGTAAAAATCACATAGAAAAAAATTATATAGTAGAAAATCAGATTCAATTAGTTATGTCTTATTTCACTTGCACACTTATCTTAAAGACATTTCCCTTGACAAAGAAAACATGTGCTTTCATTTATTTTTAATGTATATCTCAGAAGTGAAATTGTTGTTACATAATGATGCACTGAGAAAATAATATATACAAAAAAATGTTTTTTTTTTTTTGAAATTTAGCATGCATACTGTGTTGCGCTGAAAGGAATCAAGATTAATTGGGACAAGAAATTAAAATAAAATTTTGACGATTGTACTTAAAAGAGAATAGGAGATGAAAAGTGTGGAAAATGATGGTGCTGAAATTGAAAACCCTAATTCTGATGACATTACTGTTTTATGTCATTAAAGATAAAGAGCACATACAATTTTATATACATAGCAAATGAAGATTTGAAACTAGTAAACTAAAAATGTAAACACTGTAAGATTTTTCCTTAAACAATAATTCACATACTCACTTACGAAAAAGGGTGAAGCATTTTTTATTCAAACTCTATTTTCTTTAATAGACATAATAGTAAAAGAATATTTACAAGTACAAGAATATATACACTGTTTCATAGAAAATAAGGAATGTTTCATAGAATATACAAGTAGAAGAATATTTACAAGTACAAGAATGTATACACTTTCATAGAATACATACATTGTTTCGTAGAATTCTAAATTTTTAGAGTTATTTGCAATCTGTTGGTTCTCAAAAGCATAGGTTTTTAGACCATAAGAGAGTGCCAATCTCTAAGAGGACTTTAATCCTTAATATGAACCAATTAAAGTAAATTATTTGAAAGGAACTAAATTCACACCTAACTAGAAACCAATCAAAGCATCCACACAATAACAAAAAATGTGCCCTGATAAATCTTGCATATTTAAACAACTTGAAAATACCACTTTGGAGATAGAAAAGCAATAAATAAGCATGAAAATAGACACAACAATTGAACACTAAAAATGGATTACGAGTTATAATGTATCTATTCCATTATATTGCTCAATATATAAACATACATAACATGAGTTATTTTGATATGAATAAGTGGATGAGATGGTCTAGTATCTATTCTAATGGATTGAAATGATGATGATTTGATGATCAAAATCGGGCCTTGGTTTCCCTATTTGTAAGGGAAGCATCAAGCTTCAAGTTCATTCACAAAAGTTACATCATTTCTTAACTAGAGCATAATTAACATAACATAGAAACTTAAAAAGAGTTTATTGTTGGATGCACCACAGTCCGTTAATCATTAGCAAGTGCTTGTGACCACCTAAGATCTATTCAAGGCTCAAGCACCATGTTAATGCATCCACAACAACCAAACTCTAACTACCTCCTCATACCACTCGTGCAAGGAACAAATTAACCTTTGACATGTGATCAATGTATTTCTCCTAGGCATAAGTTTTTTCATTTAGTAGAGTGTCTGTCATTACATTCTCCAATCCAACAATCCTCCTGAGATGCTTATGTGTTCTCTTGAGTACCTCATCCTCATCATTGATGCCATCAAGGATGCCTAGCAAATATTTTGATGTCTCATTTTTGAAAGTTTCCTGATCCTTCAAATCTGTTTCTTCAAAGAAATATGACATGACCATACATAATGGCTGGCTAAAGTCATTCAATTATTGTGTCAAGATATTCTAGAAGTTTTCATGTGTATTCATGAGGATCTGGCATTCTTGGAGAAAAGCATTATTATCTCCATCTTTTTCCTTGATATGGGATTCCATTTCCTTCATCCTATCAAGCAAACTTCCATGCTCCATGAGTTCCTTATATGTTCCACTATGAGCACGCCAGATACCATCTACATGATGGAACATATCTTTGAATTTCATACAAATTATCCTTGATGCTACTTCAAAAGTAGTAGCCTTCAATTTTCTTTTTAGTTCTTCTCGTTCCTTTTGAGACTTTTCAAATTTATGCTTCCATTGAGCAGTATCAAACATGGCCTCTAACACTTTTCTTTCATATTCAATTAAAGGAGAGTAAATCCTTGGAGAAGCAAGAAGCCTATCTTTGTAGCTGGTTAATTCTTGTTTTAACCTATCATTTTCCTCTATTAGCCATTGGTTATCTCTTACTAGCTTTTGGATATGGGCTTTGGTGAATTTGGCTACATTCACATTCAAGTTAGCAGTCTCCAAGGGATCTGTCTCCCCTACTCTTTGCACCAAGTGATGTCCAAAAATCTAATCATGGTTAATGAGAGAAGGCTTCTTGCCTGGGGGTAAAGAGCCCACATTTGAAAAGTGGTATTATCAGGATTGCACACTGACCCTGTATAGACCCTATCACCTACTTCATCTATTATTTGCAAAGTTTTATTCTTTCTCTTCAAAAAGTTTTCAAACACAATGGCTGAACTAATATCCCACCCAGGAAGGAGCATAACTCTAGCTTCTTGCAATAATGCTCTTCGTCTCTCAGCATTCATGTTTCTCATTTCCCTATCAACTTCGTGTTGCAACTCTTTCAAGGAATAAGCCTCTTTCTCAGGGTCAATTTTCTTTAACATTTCTCTTATTAGTCTTCCTTTATACTCATATATAAAAGACTTAAATTTAGGGGTCTACACAAAAGTATCATCTGCAAAAAATTCCTAAATTGCACGATGCCTCACATCATCTGATAGCTCATCAGAGGCTTCAAAAGTGATCACACTTCTTTCCAATGGAATCTCATATTGGGGTATAATATGAGTATTAAACTTTGAGACTTCTTCTTCCTCGTTAGTGTTATCTTCTTCCATGGATGGGGAACCAACTAAAAATATCACTTCAGTGGTAGGCTGAGGTGATAAGTGGTCTATTTATGTGATATTTTCTACTTTCCTCCTAGGACTAATGCCCCTTCCTCTTTCAAATGCAACAAGTGGCACATCTCTTATTAGTTCTTCTTCATTGAGGATTAACTGTTCAATTATTTCGATGGGATCATGTACCTCAAGGAAAGCCCCTACATAGCTTGGGTTGTTTTTCACCTTCCAAGCCTCAACCATCATAACCCTACGGTAGACATTCATTCTCAACATGTTTTGTTTTTCTTCACAATTTCTGATGACATCTTCTAAAAGGAAACTATGCTCATACCCTTTCAATTTCTAAGAAATTTTGGCATCACAAATGAAGTGTTTAGGATCAAACTTTTCCCTTTTTTTTCCAACCAACAAGCCATAATAATCCAGTTTTCCACTAACCAAGTGATAGCCAAAATCATAGATAATAGTGAAATCACCAAAGCATAAAGTGGAAGGCATGGAAGTCTGCCTCCCATAGCTCTTTAAATGCATGAAAGCTGAAAATGACAATTGCCTTATGATCTCTAAATAAGCAACTTTGTCTGGCACAATCTTAGGCAACAAATAAGGTGTAGCTTCAAATCCATAAACCCTGATAATAGTACAATCCCAAAACATGTACTAGTCCCCCCAATTGTGATTTATCCCTACTTCATGACCCATATCTTTTGGTTGGAGAAATATTAAGATATCTGGGGAGAGGTTGTAGTCACATTTGTGGCCTAGCATCTTGTATAGTGGTTTGACAAAATATTCCTCAAAATATAGGTAGTGGGGCCTCCAACACCTCCTATCCCACACAGATGTCCACATTTGTACAGGCCATGAATTTCCATCATTATCTAAGTCTTTTATTCTTAATTCCTCACCCCATAGCCCCATCACCTGCCCTTCATATAATATCATGTGCATGAAAAGAGAATAGTGATTCAAATTAATGGCTTCATTGTCATTCTTGATGATATTGAGGGCATTAGTGATGGCCTCTGATAAATACTCTGCATAAACATAGGGTCGGGCATTATGGCTTTGGATGTTTATGGCTAAAACCATGGGAGAAATTGTCATGTTCTCAAGAACATCAATTCCCAGTACTTGACGAGTTGAGTAATAAGTGTATTGAAAGTATTCTTCAAACAAAGCCATAGAGAATGGGGGCTTATATTCACTAGAGAACCTCATAGTTTGGTTACCCACACCTTTAACCCTATGTAGAGGAAATTTCCACCTCTCGTAACTTGTGTCCATGGTGCAATATTCCTCCAACAAGTCTCTGATTCATTATTTTTTTCAGGGAAGTGTCTAGCTGAAAAATCATGGAAATATAATCTGGCTTTATGACCATGAACTATGACCCATCAGGAAAATGAATTGCTCTCATCTTCTAATTGTAATTCTTTGCCAACACCTTGATTAACTCTACGTTCAAAAAGATGTTGGGTACTACAAGTTTACCCAAATTCAGATTCCACGGGTTTAACACTGGGCTATGCAAGAATTTCTTCTTATAATGATAAATAAAGAGGTTGTAACCCCTACACAGAGTCCATACATCTCCCAAATTTTTCTATTTATCTACTAATGTCACACACGATGGGTTAAGCTATGCTATTCTTCTAGATTTTGGCCTAGACCTAAGACATTGATTGATTAAGTCTTGATTTAATTGCCTAGCTTCTGTTTTCTATCTTTTTGCTTTCTGTTTTCCTAGGGTTTTTTCCATCTCAACCCTAGTCATGCAATGATTTCATCTACTTACTAAGAAAATAATTTGAGCTAAGTCTAGACCACTTACTTGGATAAATTCTTGAAATTTCTAGTTGCCTATCGAAGTCCAACTTGGTTCTCCAAATCCTTCAATTACAATTCACAGTGATTTCAACTTCTTTGAGGTCGTATTTATCAAATTTCAGGACAATTCATCCAGCCCTGGTTCATAAATGGTGCTCGCGCCATGTTTATGATCAAGTTCTTCATTAATAGTGGTAGTCTCATTGATATTTTCATTAGTCACTGTTGTTAATCAGATTGCACCCGAACGTTTGAATAGTTAAATTCAACAATCTGTTAAAACATGGAATGATTCTTATGCCTGTGGGTTGCCTAATTTTGAGAATCAATTTATAGAGAGGGTTGGTTCCCTGATGAAGACCTCTTAAAAATACCCAACAACAGCTAATAAATGATCAACAACAAATGGCCAAGTTACTACAAACTGTGAGTAACAACTTGGTAATTCTTAAAAATTAGCAAGGTCAAAATTTTAGGCCTAATAAATCATCATTTCAAGCAAATAGGCCTGCTTATCAAGCTGATTACTAGGGACAAAAGATAAATTTTAACTTTAGGCCTAATCAACTATTTAACCCAACTGCTACTAGCTCTTCAAAGGAGCTAATACCAATAAAAAACAACTTAGTGCAGGATTATGTATGGTGCTATCCCTGCAATCAGCCTCATAATCAAGCTACTTGCATAAATGGGGTGATTAATCAAGCACTCATGGTGCAAAATAGTTATGTTGCTTCTGAATAGACAACTAAGGAAGACAATAATCAGCAAGATGAACAAATGCAACAGAGTGACCTTGATGTTGCCATGATGAACTGGCAAGGGAGTGAATTTTGCAGAGTTAATCATGTGCAACGTCAAAATCAATTAGCCACTTCTATTGCAGCCAATACGAGGGCCAAAAAGAGAGCATTTGATCTAAGATAGCAAGTTGTTCTTGATAAACAACAAGCAAAAAAAGACAAACAACCTATTGTTTAATAGAAAAATCACAATTTTACTACCCAACAAGGGCAAGTTCAGCCTGCAACAGCTCAGAATGTTCATATTTTACCAAGACAGCAGGCTAAACCATAAAAGGAGCATCCTAAAGTTCATTTCCAGCCTCAAGCAGCTCAAACAGACGTTGTTGTTCAAAAGGTATAGTCAAAGATTGGTGCTTCTTCTTTTAATATTGTTGAACATATGAAAAAGACAACTGTTGGCATTACCATGATAGATGCATTACACTTTCCTGGGAAAAAAGAAAGCTTTTATGAAGCTTTGGCTAAGATATCATTTTTAGGCGAAGCAAATGCAGAACAACCAAGATTTCTTGCGAACAATTTAGATCAGAAGCAAGGACAACCAGCTAAAGAGGTAAAACCACCCCCTTTTTATGTCAGCTTAATAATTGGTGAAAACATAGTGCATAATTGCATGATTGACAGTGGAGAAAGCAACTCAATCATGCCTAAACAATTGGTAGACAAGTTCGGACTTGAGTATGAACCATTGTCAAAAGGGGTAGTTCAGTTGAATGGTACAGCTATTAAGTCTGTAAGAATTATTAAAAAAATTTCTCTTACATTGCATGCCTATCCCAACTTTCAAATTTCACAGGACATAGATATCATTGATCTTCCACCTTATTTTTCCATTTGCTTATCTAGAGATTTCACTGCAAAGTTAGGTGGTTATTTGTCATCAGACTGGTCACACATATTTTTCAGGACTAGGTATGGTACTGGAGTCACAATTAAATCAGAATCATTAGCTAAAGACCATATTGAACCGTATGTTCCGAACCCCATAAATGCAAACTTAGATTTCCATGATCAAGAGTATCAATCCATGACCCTCAACCCCACTGTACCTATAGAAGGCATACCAAACATAAATCTAGATGAGTGGGCAGCTGAGAATCACAAAGTTGATCCATTCAATCTCATAGACGAAGTAGGTTTGGGCATTTATATGATTCAAGAACTTGGTGCATTTATTCTAAATTTGGTCAAGGAAGAAAAATAGCAAGTACAATAGATTGATCAACTTTGGAAGCTATATTTTGATGGTTCTAGGAGTAAAATTGGTGTTGGTGGAGGAGGTATTTTGATTTCACCAGAAGGAGACAAGTATTATTCAACTTTTAGATTTTCTTTCAGTTGTTCTAACAATGTTGCTGAATATGAAGCATTAATACATGGCTTAGAATGGGCTAGAAAAAGGAAGAGTAAGTGCTTACAAGTGTTTGGTGATTCAAAATTAATAGTAAATCAAGTCAAAAATCTGAATTTAACAAAGAATGATTTGTTAAAATTATACAAACATCATGTTTTGGACTTAATTAAGGATTTTGACACATTTAATCTGCAATCAATACCTAGACTTCAGAATAAGCAAGCTGATAAACTTGCTGCTCTAGTGTCATAGTTTGACATTCTGACTAAAATTCACAATGTGGAGATATGACAGTATGTGAAGGTAGTTGTCAGATCTTTAGTACCTGATAATAATGTAAGTTGGCAGATTTTTGATAGTGATGAACAAATAGTTCATTTTCTGATGGAAGTAGAGTTTTCTACTAGAAATCAGAAGAAATTTGATTAGCAATATGGTGACCAGATCATGCAACTCAAGTCCAACAAGCTGCCAAAGGGTTTGGTGACCCTTGAATCCATCTTCAACACTTACGATTAGGTTAGAAGAGATAAATCAGGTATTACAGTGAAGCAGGAGCATTACGAGTCAATAGAAATTTTCAAGGACAAGCTGCTTAAGCTTGGTAAAGTCTGTACAAAGGCAGAACAACAAGCCTTTATCTTGCTTTGTCAAGAATTCAACGACATATTCACTTGGTAGTATGGAAATTTGAAGGGTTTCAACCCTGAGTTAGCTCAACATACAATTGAGCTCGAACCCAACGCAAAACCGGTAAGACAAAAGCATAGGCCCTTGAATCCAAAATTAGAACATCTGATGAAAACAAAATTAAACAAGTTGATCGAAGGTAGTATAATATTTCCAATCAAGCACACTTCTTGGGTGTCAAATTTGGTGCTTGTAAAAAAGAAGAGCGGAGAGATAAGGTTGTGTGTTGATTTCCATGATCTAAACAGAGCTTCACTCAAAGATCACTATCCGCTGCCTTCAATGGAGCAAATATTGCAGGTTGTTTCAGGATTAGAAAGGTTTTCATTGCTAGATGGGTATTCAGGTTACAACCAAATCTTGGTTAAGGAGGAAGATCAGTATAAGATAGCCTTTACCACCAAGTGGGGTACTATGGCTTACAGAAAGATGTCGTTTGGATTGTCAAACACAAGAGCCACCTTTCAGAGAGCGATGGATATGGCTCTCCAAGGTTTGATAAATAAATTTGTTCTTGTTTACCTGGATGATATTACTATTTCCTCACATAATGTTGGTGATCATTTTAGTCATCTTAGACAGATATTTGAGAGGTGTAGAGAATATGGAATCTCGTTGAATCCAAAGAAGAGTATTTTTGTTGTACATGAAGGTAAGCTTCTGGGTTATATTGTTTCAAAATATGGCATTTCTATTGACCCAGAACGTATTGCAGCCATACTAGCTTTACCATTGCCCGCTCACAAAAAAGGTTTGCAGAGCTTCCTAGGAAGAATAAACTTCATGAGGAGGTTTATTCCCAATGTTGCAGCGTTATTATAGTCATTGACAACCAAGCTGAAGAAAAACATTCAATTCAGCTGGTCAAAAGAAGGTAAGAATAGTTTTGAGCAGATTAAAGAGGCACGTGCAGCAGCCCCTACTCTTACAAATCCTGATTTTGATAAGGATTTCATACTATATGCGTTTGGAGGAGTTGATACCATCTCTACAATGCTCTGTTAGCAAAATAATGAAGGTATGGAGCAACCCATAGCTTTCTTTATTCAAATCTTGCATGATTATGAAACAAGATATTCATTTGTTGAGAAGCATGTATTTGCTGTAGTGAGAAGTTTAAAGAAATTCATACATATGTTGTCTAATAATAAGATAAATCAACTGGTAGCTCACCCAATAGTCAAGAATTTTCTGCTAAATAAAGACATTAATGATAAGCGAGCAGGTTGGATAACCAAAGTCATGGAATATGACATCAACATAAAGGTTACCAAGCTTGTTCGAGGTAAAGGACTGTGTGAACAACTTGTAGAAAATGAAGAAAACAACAGTGAAGAGGTTGTTACAATTCTGAATAATGAAGATGAATCTGTTGTTTTAGTTGTTTCAGCTGACTGGATTCATCAAATGATCCATTACTTGCATACTGGAGATTGTCCAGAAGCTTTAGACAAGTCTAAACGAAGATATTACATATTACAAGCAATTACTTATGAAGAAATTGATGGTGTTCTTTATAAGAAGGATTTCAATGGTGTTTTTCCTAGGTGTATTTATCTAGATCAGACTGAAAGAATTCTTGAAGAATTCCATGATGGACATGTTGGAGGTCATTTTGCGCCACGTACTATAGCTCTAAAAGTTATGAAGGCAGGATATTATTGGCCAGATCTTTTCAAATACTTATGTCAGAAAATGTGCCAAATGTTCACTTTTTGTAGAAAACAAAAGTTAGTAGCCATGCCCTTGAATCCAATTCAGGTTGAGTAGTCATTTAGAAAGTGGGGACTCAATTTTATCGGTCCAATTAATCCACCATCAAGTGCTGGGAACAGATGGATTTTAACTACCACAGAGTACTTTACGAAGTGGACTGAAGCAATTGCATTAAGAGATGCAAATGAAACATCAGTTTTAAACTTCTATCAGCATATAGTTTCCAGGTTTGGTATGCCTGATTCGATTATTTCTAATAATGTTTTAGCTTTTGTTAGCTTAAGTGTTTCAGATTGGTCAGTAAAGAATAATGTTTATCTGAACACTTCGTCCAATTATTACCCCCAGGGTAATGGACAAGCTGAATTGACAAACAAGAATCTGATTAAGATCATTAAAAAGACTATTGAAGATAACCAGAGGTCATGGCATGACAAGCTCAAGTTAGCCCTTTGGGCTAATAGAGTTACACCAAAATGATCAACAGGATTTTCACCTTATGTTTTGGTTTATGGCGAAGAGGCCAAACTACCTATTTCAATTGAATTGCCAACTTTGAGTTACATAAAAGAACTTGAGTTACTTGAGGAGCAACCAATGTAGGTTAGGCTTGCTCAATTAATAGAGCTGGAAGAAACCAGAAGGGAAGCCTACATAAAGCTTCAGTTTCATCATTCTCAAATGAAGAGGACATTTGATAAGAAAGCAACAGCAAGAATCTTCAATGAGGGTGATCTAGTTTTCAAGTGTGATGAGCTTAAAAGCAGGCCTGGAAAACATACGAAGTTTGACGCCATGTGGGATGGCACGTATGTTATTACAGAAAAGAAAGAACACAATGTATTTCAGCTTTCAAAGCTTAATGGTGAAGTACTGCCAATCCATGTCAACTGGATTAATTTGAAATAGTGTTATTAAGCATTAAACTTTCAGTTGTACATAGTAGAATAGTTTTCAGTTTCAGTAATGTTTTCAATAAGTGTAGTTACTGCACCTATTTTTTAGATTCTTTCTTCAACAGAATTGTAGTAGTTCCTTTCAAGTTTGCGTGTTTTGAAGCTGAGTTACAGTTTTCTAAGTTAAAACAGAACAGAACATGGACTCCATGCCCAATGGATATGCTGGTCTATTGTGTTTAGCAGGAAAACGCTCCCCAAAGGTCGCTAATTTGTTACCTATTTTTCACTTCAAGCTCAAATAGGTAGAGCTGAATGAAATTCATCATTTATAGGTATTGAAATTTTCATTGATTTGATTGAGGTATTCAATGATCATCGTAGAAGATCATTTTACATCTAAATCATAGTTTTATTGTGCTAGCATTTAAAACATAAAGTTGAGGAAAACTTGCATAGTAATGCTTATTATTCATCTTGAAAAAATGTTGAATCCACAAGTCGTGGGAGTAACTTAATTTGATTTTTACAATCAAATAAAGGGTGCATGAGCAAAAGCAAAATATACAACTGAAAATAGAGGAAGCATAGGGTAGAAAGTGATTCGTCATTACCTGGAATGACAAATCGTTGACAAGTTGAGGAATGTTGTGATGCCAGCTTCAGCTCCAGTTCCAGCTCCAAAAGCATCTAGAAGAAAGATAAAGAATGGCATTAGAGATGGTCTCTAAGCAATGACAAATCAAATCCTATCATATACCTACGCTACCAACAGAAATATAGAATACAATCGATCAGGCATCCATCAGATGATTACAAAAAATCAAGAGAAAAAACATAATTCAATGGAAGCTTTCAGCTTCTTTTATTTTTCTAACATGTTTGTTTCAATGTGCAGGAACAGGTTCATCATGTTCGAGATAATTTCATCAAATATGTCAAGGAAAACGGGCTCCCACAAGGGTTGAGCTCAGCATATCAAGGAGGATACACTCACAAGTTTTACACGAAGTCCATGAGTACTGATAATAGTCATTAAAAGCATCAATGTTGCACTCATCAATTTCATATTCTGTTCAGCTCTTCTTTACATTTTCATGTGATATCTAAATGAAGTATAGAGCCTCTTTGCATTAAAGAGAAACAAAATATTCAAGCATTAGAATGTTTTTTTATAATTTTAGAAGCATATCATTGTAATCATAATCATGGAGTATAGCAGATTTGCACTAATTCAATTCTTTAGAAGTTCTTTAACAGAAAGCAACAATTTTGGCTTAGTTAGCATTTAAGAATAATGGAAGATACAGATGCATCATCTTTTATCAAATAGGTATACAATATTACAAATGTCAATGAGACAACTCAATGAAGTATGAGTTATTTAGCATTAACATTAAATGGAGTATCTGTTTTCAATGGCAATCATTATTTACGAAGTTATTCAAAAGCAGATTTTGCATGAATATAAGACCAATAATAACTTCATCAACAGTATAAGTTACTTTGAAATAAAGGCATGTAAAAGACAGTGGGCTGCAAGTTGTGGAAATTCTATGGAAGTAAAAACAGTTGTAGATGCCCAGAGAAGTAGATTTTGCATGAATGAAACTCAGTCACAAAAGACCAAAGGGTAGTCAATATAGCAGCAAAATAGTCATTAGTTTCCATTGACAAGTAGCTTCCATTCAAGCTGCATAAATGAGACAAATGTAGATGACAAGGAATATGTCATTCAAAGCCATGATAGTGAAATGTCATAAATTAAGAATGACAATATTCTCATGGTGGGGTTCATGTATAGTAGTTTAAAAGTCAAAGAGTGATAATGAGTGACAGAGCTTAAAGAGGATATGATTGAATGGAAGCAATAAAGCTCAAATACCCACCTGGGGTTTTCCTCATACATATAGAAATATGGAGTTTCCACATTTTCAGTTGTGGGATAGAATCAATAACATATTTTTGTTGTATACAACAAGAGATGTTTAGTTTTGAGTCATGGTCGTAGCCTGGAGCTTTCTGTTTTCAAAATATAGAGATACTCATTTAATTCTTTCACTTTGAAATCATAAGTATGTACAAGAGCATTGGAGGTTGTTATGACTAACATACAGATGTGCAAGAATGCAATAAGGATAATCATCGAGCTTGAGCAAGAGAAAATACAATTTCTTTTCCTCATAGAGAATGACTTTCAAATGCCACAACAAGAGAGAAAGAAGGAGTTTTAGAAAATAATTAATGTTCTCTCAAATACAGACAAGGCGTTCATCATGACCACAAAATAAGAATACCTAGATACAAAATAAGAATACCCAAATTTA
Organism: Sequoia sempervirens; assembly: GCA_007258455.2. Classification (NCBI taxonomy): domain Eukaryota; kingdom Viridiplantae; phylum Streptophyta; class Pinopsida; order Cupressales; family Cupressaceae; genus Sequoia; species Sequoia sempervirens. Next base: position 23,532 of record VDFB02038087.1, on the reverse strand, counting down.
GAATAATGATAAGCCACAGCCAGAAATAGTGGAAAAGACAGCTACAAGAAGTATGGTATACAGAAAGGCCGCATTATACATGTTAAAATTTCAACAAGAGTACTTCTAGTTTTAAAGACAAGAGCTCAAATCAAGTATGGCACCCTGAAGGAGGTGGAAAATGTTTAGAAAGAGGGCACAGATAAAACTTACCATCATGTTCATGTTTGTGAGCTTCAAAATCTATAGGTCGAGCTTTCATTTTTATATAAACCCAACTCTCATGGCAGCCAGAATCAGAAAATACAGAGATACAAAGTGTAGGTGATAAAAGAAAGGTCATAATATCATCACATCCGCACCATTTAAACTTTGAAAAAAGTATTGAAATTCTCAAAAGAACTCAGATTGCAATGAAATAGACTTCATCTTACATTTTCTGTTTAGGATCTTAGAGGAAATCATCAAAATTGACAGAGAAAGATGAGTTTGAGATGAAACCCTATTCCATGGCGGCGGCCAGTAGTTTCTTCCTAAAGCTTCTTCAAGTCAAAAGGAAATAATAATGATTTTTAGGGTTTGATGTGTGCTTTTGTTCATTCACCCTAATTCCATGTTGCATATTTTGGTAATGATTTTTAATAATCATTTTGTCTTTTAATTGTCCCCATGGTCAAAATTTTGAATTCAATGAGCCTAGCAAGTGGTAGGCCTTATCAAGCAATGAAGATTGGTGCTAAAGTGTTATGGCATAACTTTTAATTATTGAAAAATTTATGCCAAGTATTGTCGAATGGTGACTATTTAGTGAAAAGTGCAAAATACATACTAAGTATGATATATGGAGCTTGAAAATCATGAAGCAAAGAAATATATTTTCTAAATTAGCTTTATTCCTTTATATTTTTATTTGCATAATTCAATGTAAATGGATTAATTAAATGATGCATTATAAATCATTTAATTAATTCATCTTTTTTCAAATGCAAATAAAGATATTTTGTAAAGCTAAAATCACATTTTGCTTCAGTTATACATCAGATTGTCAACTAGAGATTTATCATGAGAAAGATGGACTTTAAAATGTGCATGGGCGAATTGGTAAAAACAAGGCAGTTTTGTATGCTTTAGCCCACCTTTTCAAGGATTTTAGTTCAGTTCAAATTGTAGATTAGTTACATGCTTTATGACTGTAGGTTCAAGACTGAGTTCACTCATTTTTGCATGAGTTTGAACCACATTTTCAGGGATTTTTTACTTGTGCTCGGATTTCACTTGGGGATTATCATTTTTCACCTTCAGATCACATTCAGTTGCTTATTCATGTACTTTGAAGTGCGTTCATATTGTATATATTGAAAAAGTTTATCTTTTTCAATCTAGTTCTTTTTTCCTGCTTACACATACAATAGTGAGGCATTGTAACTCAACTTTTTTTCATTCAAGAATCGTAATAGAGCTTCCAGCATAATTTTTCCTTCTCAATACTTCTTGAGTTTTATTATCACATAAATGATTTGATTTAAACATTGTGATTTAATCTCAAATCCTTTGTTTTGTCTCATTAATGCTTTAAAAAACAAGAAGATTTCATGTTATAATTCAAGCTGCATGTTGTGTTTAACAAAGATTTCAGTCATTTGTATCTATGAAAATCCAATTTTCCTCTTACAAACATTGAAATTTCAAACCTTTGAATGTGGAATATTGGTGAATTTCATGATCTTAGTTGAATTGTGAAATATAGAACTTTATTGCAACAGTTCATAAATTTAGGATAACGAATAGAATCACAAAATTTTGGTGCAATCACCTCTCATAGCTTTAGGATTTCAATTCAAGCAAGCTTTATATCTCTTTCCTCCTAGCCAAGTTAGTTAGTTTTTAAGAGGTCTTCATCAGGGAACCAGCCCTCTCTAGAGATTGATTCTCAAAATTAGGCAACCCACAGACCTGAGAATCATTCCATGTTTCAACAGATTGCTGAATTTAACTATTCAAGCGTTCAGGTGCAATCTGATTGACAACAGTCACATCAATTAGACTAATCATGATTTCATAACTGTCGAAGAGACTTTAATTAAAATTCACATTGTTTCTTCGATATTTTGGTATGGTAGTGTTTTTCCCTTCCCTTCTACTGTTTACCGTAGTACCGCTTTGCTCAAAGATTCTTGTTGCGGGGTTATGGTGTATACCACTCTACCACATATGTTTCTCACCTTCCTGGTGGTATAGCAATGTATGCTTTTGATCATTACTTGAAGAGTGTCGATGAGACAATCTTATTTGTCTTACCGATATCTCAATGTCTCATCGACATTAGATCTTATGTTCCTCTGATGTTGGTTTCCAGTGTCGATGAGAGAAGTTAATGTGTCTTGTTGATATGCCATTGTCTCATCAACAATTACTTTGTTATATCCAAGAGTTGTGTTTCACCGAGCACTTGTAAATATACCTTGTCGATGTGGCATGTAAGTGATTCTCTCCTTGATATGCCTCGTATCTTGTTGACATTCATTGTTTTACATTGTCGATGAGACATGTAAATAAGTCTCTTCAACATAGGGGTGTCTCATCTACATTTTTGATCTGTGCTTTGTGCTAATGTCGGGGAGACTCTGGAGGGAATCTCATTGACATGGTGTTGTCTTGGCATGAGCAATCATAGGAGTATCTCAAAGGAGGAATACACTTTGATGTTGTGATCAAGGGTTTTATTTGGAAGCTTACGTGAGGGATTTTATTAAATTTAAGTTATTATGATAGGAATTATATGCATATGGTGGATGTAAGAGATGAGTGAAAATGGAAGTATGCAAAAATAACTAGGATGGAATTTTTTCTACAACACAATCCATGTTTAAAAAAGGATGATTATTATAGCCTAAACTTTGAAATGCTTTAGTAATATTATTTGTGTGGATACAAACTACCTATTGCAATATCCTTAAATTTTTCAATCTTTGGCATGAATTGTTGGCAAAAAAAAAAAGGATTACTTGGATGCTTCTTCCATTCATTTTGTATCAACATATGTTCATGAAGACACAAAATTTAATAGGTCAATCAGGTAGAGATTTTGTGATTTTCAAATGAAGAGTAAAAGGTACAATTTTATTTCTGCTACATTAGATTCATGTGCATTAAAAAAATCAGAAGATTACATTACTAGATTGCACTTATGCAAATGCATATAATATAGGAAAGATTGCACAATCCTTTCAAAAATGTAATCTTTATTGATAATGTAAATGTATGTTACTCCACACATGTCGTGGAACTAACTATTTTAATGCATATAATAAAAAAAACTATACATTTATAGATACAAAAGAGAAAAATGCACATAAAGAGAAAAGGGACAGTGACAAATCTCGGTTGCTTTGTTCTACATCATCTTCAATCTTCCTGCTTGTCTAAGCCTCTAAGTTGATTTCTTCCTTGTTGCTCCTAGGTTCCCTGCATTTGAGTGAGAAGAGTGTTGTTATAGCAATGAAGGATCACCAATCAAAATATGTGCATACATCTATAAACATATAATTTGATTATCATGTGCATTCAAATAACTTGCATACCATAGATGTCTTGGAAAAAAAGAAAGCTATCAAACATATCTATCATATGCTCAGTTTTATTTAACATGTTTTCTCATTGTGCAGGTATAGATAAAATTAGATTGTTTTGTTTATTTGGTTACACCATGTGGGGTGAAATGTGGCTCCCACAAGGGCTAAGCCCAGCCTATTGCCCTATTGTTACATTTGAGAAGGATAATCACAAGTAAACCATCCATGAAGCATTAAAGATCAATCTTTGCAAGGATAGTGGAGTATATTGGTAAGGGGTAATCTCCTTATTGATAAAGATTTATCCTTATTAATAAGAACATTCCACTATCAACATAGCCATGATTCTAACAAACCTAATAATCAAGGATTCCAAGATAGTTTTCATTAACAATCTGGTTAAAAGTAAGCAGCCCCAACCATCATAACACTCACAAGAATTGAACATGAGGGGAAGTCATGTAGATTAAAAGCTTACACACTAGTCATCACTTGCAAAGACACAATAGACAACATGTTTCCACATAATAAATTAAATCGAATGCATGAAAGTTAGAATGATGAAGTCCGTAATAGTGAATGTTGCTTAAGAGGGATTGAAGGACAACATTTTGTATCAAGGAGAACAAGGTAACCTCAAACTCTATTGTACCTAAGTATGACAGTACCTGAGCTTTTGGTGTTTCTAGATAGAACCTATAGTGGAAAAGTGTAGTCTCCATCTGAAGGAACCATCTTCAGAGCTCTTCCCTAAAATGAGGGTTGAAAAAATTAGAAGAAAAGAAATACCATAATTCTAAAGTAACAATTTGTATCAAGAAAAATGTCAGAAAGTATAATTAAGAAGAAAAATCCTTACAATTTGACCTCGAATTAGACCTTGAACAAATTTATGATTTTATCTTTAGAATGTAGGAACTTTCTCTGTCAAACCTTCATGACCTGAAATTGGATCTCCAATTGGACCAATAAAATTTATGATTTTTTCTTTAGAATATAGGAACTTTCTCTATTTGATATTGAAGACCTCAAATTAGATCAAAAGTTGGATAAGCAGATTTATGATTTTATCTTTAGAATGTACAAACTTTCTCTATTGGATATTAAAGATGTAAGGTTGGATAAGAAACTGGATAACTGGATTTATGATTTTATCTTTAGAATGTAGGAACTTCCTTTGTCAGATATTTGGAAATTCCTACACACAAGTTCTGCTTCTAAGCGAAAAAACCCAAAAGTGTTTCACACCGGATCAAGGTACAATCCAACCTAGTTATGATACCAATAGCAATCCAATTTTTCCTGAACCATCCATACCCGAACATTGCATCACAATCTATTCTTCTTGCACATAAAAATTCCACATATTAACCCCTTCTAAATAAAACTCAAAATACCTTGAAACAATGAGTCCCCTATATTCATAAGTAGGCAATCTGTAGGGCATATTTTTATTTTATACAACGATTTTGATGAAAGGAATCTTCAAGTGATAGAGAGTGAGTTGTTTGAGATTGTAGCTGATGGTGCAATATCCAGTCTTAAAGGAAGTTAGCAAAGTAGTAAATTTACAAGAAAATAAAATTGTACACAACAAACAATTCACAATGTTATCTCGAATAATGCCTTAATTTTGAAGACAAAAATCTCATTGTATCTTGATGAAAGTAGTGACCTTAATGGTCAATCATTGGAAATCATGATTTTAAAACATGCTATTGTGCTTATGGAGGCAACATTTTAAGCAAGGAAGTGAATGGTTTGGAACAATGGCAGGTATGAAGGCCTTGTTTTATATGCATCACATTATCTAATCACAGGATAATACATCATTTTTTTTTTTCAAATCAAAAGAAATTATTCTAAACCATATATAGGACACATTGATACTTCAAAGCATCTGATTTATTTTTTTAGATTAAAAGAAGTCATTCTAAACCCTATATAGGATACATTGATACTTCAAAAGCATTTGAAGGAATTTGAGATTATGCAAACATATGTCAATTAAATACCTGGATTACAAATAGTGACGTGAACATTGTAACCCTTGTTAATCAAAGCAAGAATGAGATAAACAACAATGAATATTATGCTTCCTTACCATTCTTTGTCATTCTTTACTAAAAAACTTCTCCATTTTGGCGGGCTATGCCTAAAAATAAGGTTTCAACAAAGGTTTTATTGTATGTTTTTGATAAAGGGAAAAACAAGTTTTATAGGGACCCGAAACCACCAAGTTTACAACAAAAAAGAAAGGAACAAAAAGTCCAACAGAAAAAACAGGCTGCACAAAAGGAAAAAACTGGAACAAGTAGCAGCTACCCGCAAAAGACTAGGAGGGTCAGACAAAAAAAGCCAGCAGAAAAGCCAACAAAAAGACCAGCTGCGACTAACCCACGGTCTTCAGAATAGACTCAGTCTCAGCCTCCAGGTTCTACATGTCTTGAACACCCTTCTTGAAGGTTTGAATCATCTGCGGCATAGGAGGAGCCTTCCTCTTCAAATTGGCCCTAGTTCTCTTTGAAATACCAACATCCTCATCTAGGTTTTTATCATTGACCTCTTCCAAATCAACCACCAAAGACCCCTGTTGAGCTTTGTCCAATTTCTCAATCATAGCATTGATAATGATGGCATTGTGTCTTGCCATCCTATTGTTCTGCTCGGCTATAATTTTAATAGTATTTTTCATTTTATCCAACTCAAAATCAACCCTTCTATCCATGCCTGCTTGGTACTGGGTTTCTTTACTGGCACCATGATCTTTTCGCTCCACCTCTTTCTTGCCAAGTGTCGTAACCTTGGCTCCCATTTCTTGAATTTTACTTTGAAGGGCCCAATTTTTTATTTTTAGCTCATTGATTTCATGAAAGATCCATTTCAAAAATCTGAAATGGTCAGCAACAGTATTTCTAGCTAAACCCAAGACATCCATAGTGGGTTCCCTATCTAGGTTGAAGAAAGCTTTAGCAGGGTCGGGGGTTACAAGGGAACCAGTTCTAGTAGCTCTATCCAATGATGGGGCAACAAAGGACAAAGTATTGTTAGCACCAGAATCCTTAGACTCAGGAGAGTCTTCAGAGTACGAAACAAGGTTTTTAGCTTGTAGATTCTTATCAACACTTATGGTTTTAAGGGTAGAACTTGTCGGCTTAGGCACAATGCAAGATTTCATAGAGAGGGGGTTAGGGCTTTTCTTACTAATTTGGATAGAGGACGGGCTAAGGACCATTCTAACTGGGCTCAAATTGGGAAAATTCCCCGAGCAGCTGGGTTCAGTATCATCCTCCTTAGAATTAGGAGAGGCATCCAAATTAGCAGGGGCGGGCATATTTTGGTAATGTTCAATAATTAACCTAATCAAGCCAGTGTGCCAAATAGGGTATCTTTTTGGGTTTTTCTTGTGGTCATCCAAACTTTTTCTCAAAGAACAAAGAAGATAGTAGGGAATAGAAACCCTAACTTTGTAGTGGAAATGGTTGAGCAGGGAAAAGTGATAGTCATAGACCCTAGTGAAGCGACCATCCACAGTAATGTACCCCATGATAACACGAAGTACCTTTCTCCAAAGAGATTTTATGGTATCGACTTCGAAGTAGCTGTTAGAAATTTTCACCAGTTTCAGTCTTTCCTTCTCTTTCTTTGGAAATCTGATGACAGCTTCATCAGAGAAAACCCTATCACTGAAAAATTTGTGTCCATCAGTGGACATTCTCGTCACTTCAGCTATAAGGTTTTTATCGAGCTCAAATTTCTTACCAAAAAGGGTAAGTTCCCCATTATTCCAATTCTTATCAAAATGCTCAGTAGCCTCCTAATTAGAACCATGGAGTTTTTCTAGAAAAGGGAGTAAGGCCCCACTTTTTACTTTATTCCACGCTTTAGAATTTTTTGTATGCATCTCAAAGCTATCCAGCTCAACTCTTTTTCTGTACCCACCCATCTTGGCAAGCACAGTGGGGCAGACAAAGATGCAATCTTTACTAGAAATGGTCCCTGCCAAATCTAAGAACCCACAAAGCATGCTAGGCGACCTTACAGATTAAGCAACTAAGCTCGGTCCCATATAATCTAATGATTGTGATGTAATTAGCTCATCCTATCATAATTAATGAGGTGACATGCTTCTTGCCCGTGTGATTCATCATAGCTCAATAAGGCCCGAACATTAACACTTAGTTCACTAATATTTAGCCAAGTGCACTGTCCTTTACTCCTAACCCCTTCATTCACAAAAAAAATTTCCACAACATTGGCCTCTCTATAGGCATGTAAAGTATTTATGTTATCAAACTTGGCTAAGGTCAAGATGGCATCATCAATCCAAGACTTAATTGTCCATGAGGGGGGGGGGAATTACCTAAAAGACAATCAATAATGTTTTTGGAATCCCCTTCAAGCCAAAGGTTTTTAAAATTTAGATAATGGGAAAAATTTATAATATGAAAAGCTCTAGCAGCCTCAACCAGGTGATTGGTTTGGGATCCAAGGGGAGTGGCAGTCACACCTAGAAAGTTGCCAAAGGAATCCCTTATGACTCCGCTACAACCCGCCACCCCATGATTACCTTTAGCCACTCCATCGAAGTTGGTTTTGACCCATCCATTAGGCAGAAAAGACTAGCTAACACCCTCTCTATCCTTCTTAGCTTGTTTAGGGGTGCAAGGAAAAACAAGACTTATATTCCATTCCTTAGCAACCATAAGATCATAGGATGAGTGAGCCACTTTCTCAGAGTTCCTAACCTTCTGGGAGATAGCATTGACATTTTCTTTCAGAAATCTGATTATTTTATCAAAAACAATATCCACCGGTGCTTCTTTATCTCTATAAATTTTGTTGTTTCATTCTTTCCAAAGACCCCAAGCAGCATGAGGAAAAGAGAAATCCCACAAGTACCAAAGTACAAGATTATGAGTCAGGGCTTTCCATTGAAGGAAGAAATCTTCAATAGATAAGGGAAAAGTTACCCAAGATAGTTTCCAGTAACAGATTATTTTTTCCCAAATTGAAGTGGCAAAAGGATAGTGAAGAAACATATGATGCACTAACTCTGCCTCCATCTTACAAAGAGAACATCTATTAGGTATTTGAAAGCCATGCTTGTAGAGGTTATCAACCATGAGCACCTTATTTTGGAGAAGGATCCAGAAAAAGATATTGATTTTAGGGACCAGATGTTTGAACCAAGCCTTCGACCAAAAGGGAGGAGAAGCCTAGGAAGAAGTAAGCCTGGAAAAAGCAGACGAAACAAAATAATTTCCCGAGGGTTCATCATTCCACACAAGATGATCTTCCAGCTGAATAGGGCAGAGTCTGACAGCCAACAAAGAAGACTGAATAGGAGCAAGGGCCTGAATGACAAGGCACAAATCCACCCATTTTCCATCCACACGATAGTCTTTCACATATGAACCAAAAATAGCTTTGCAATTCTCATCCCACCCACTAAAGGAATCAATTTTTATAAGGGGCTCCTTAAACAACCATGTATCCTCCCAAAATCTTGTTTGGTTTCCACTTCTTACTTTCCAACCCACTCCAGAATCAACAAATTTTCTTCCATTGATCAAATTATTCCAGCAGGTTGAGCCTCTGGGAAGAAGATGGGATTCCTTCATAATTATAAGAGATCTATTAATCTCTAAATATTTGCTTGCTAGGATATCAGTCCATTCCCCTGAAGACGAAAATATTCTCCAAATTTGTTTAGCTAGAAGAATCTTGTTAACCATTCTGATTCTTCTAAGACCTAAACCTCTGACCTTTTACTGTCTGCACACCAAATCCCATCCTATTAAAGGCAGTCTTTTTTTTTCTTCAACACCCGACCAAAGCAATATTTTTTGAATCTTTTCAACAGCATCCACAAACTTAGCAGGGATTTTGAAGAGGCTCAGAGCATAAATCGGAAAATTCTGAAGAGTAGCTTTGAGGACTTGTAGTTTACCCACCTGGCTTAATAGAGCTCCTTTCCAACCAGCAAGCTTCTTACTGAACCTCTCAACCAACGAAATCCAAAAGGATTATGGGGGTTTAAGGCTTAAGGGTAAGCCAAGATAGGTGGCAGGAAAGGACTCCACCCTGCAACCAAGGATTCTGGCAATTTTGTTCTATCTGTGAACAGGAGTGTTGAAGAAGAAAAGAGAGATTTTATGTTTATTAATTAGTTGTCCTGACGCTCTCCCATACTCATCTAGCAAAGATTTCAAAATTTTTCCCTCCGAGACAAAATATTTTTCCAAGAGCATGGTATCATCAACAAATTGTTGATGAGAACAAATCAGATTGCTTAAGCATGGTTTAAGACCAAGAAGGGATCTATTATCGATCAGCCTTTTCAAATTTCTTCCAAGACTTTCAACCATAAAAGTGAATAAAATAGGAGAAATAGGATCTCCTTGTCTTAGACCTCTGGAACTTTGGAAGAAAGTCGTGGGAGATCCATTAACCATTATAGAAATAGTAGTAGACACAAGTTTTTCCACCATTTGAAGAACCCTGTTGCAAAACCCAAACGGCTTTAAAATTTTAAATAAGAATTTACAATCAAATCTATCATAGGCTTTTGAGATATCAAGGTTTAACAGAAAGCTTTCAGTCTTAGATTCAAACAAGGAATGGATATTATCATGCACTATTAATACAATAGAATCAAGGATCTGTCTACCAAGGAAAAATCCATTATGTTGAGGTGAAATCAAAGTTGGCAAGAGAATTAAGAGTCTAGAAGTCAAAACCTTTGAGATGATTTTATAGATAGGTTTTATTGTATGTTTATTAAAATGAAATCTCCATTATGGCAAGATATGCTAGAAAATAATATTTTGACAAAAAATTTAGAGTATGTTTATTAGAGCTTTAGCGTATTTTGGCAAGCTATATTCTTGATTCCTTAAATGATTTATTCAAATGGATTGTGACTGACGTGATCTGCTACATTTAGTGTTGTAAATTGTAATGATTCCATGATTATCATACTACAACCATCCCTTATTATACCCGTTGTGGTATGGAGGGGTTTTGTCCTTCCCTTCTATTGTTTACCGCACTACCGCCTTGCTCAAGGCTTCTTACTGTAGGGTTGCGGTGTATACCTCTCTACTGCATATGTTGCTCACCTTCCCGGTGGTATAGCAGTGTATGCTTTTGATAATTACTTGAAGAGTGTTGATGAGAATATCTTATTTTTTTTACCGATATCTCAATGTCTCATCGAAACTACTTCGTTATATCCAAGAGTTGTGTTTTGTCGAGCACTTGTAGGTATACCTTGTTGATGTGATGTAAGTGATTCTCTTCTCGATATGCCTATATCTTGTTGAAATTTCACTGTTTTACATCATCGACGAGACATATAAATAAGTCTCTTTGACATAGGGGTGTCTAAATAAGTGCTAAACCCAAAGCTAAACTCGAAGCTAAAGCAGGAGCTAAAAGTGGCATTAAACTTGAAGCTAAACTTGAAGCCAAAGGTAGTGCTAACTGCGGTGCCACACTCAGAGCTAATATCGGTGCTAAATACAATGCTAGTTTCCTCACTAATGAGCACATTAATTAGCGCCGACGAATTAGCGCCAACTTGTCTTGATCAACACAAATAAATACCAAAAATAGTACCATCCTAATAAATGGCATTGGCATTTTCAAAAAAATGGCAAAAAATGGAGCAAATCACAAGGATTTGTTGTAGTGACCTGAGTGTCAAAAATCCTGTAGGGCCATCAAGATATTTAACTTGTAACCACCCCGGTCCTTAGAGGTCCAAACTGGGAACTACCATTTCATATTCACACTGATGCCTCAGATTGTTCGATGGGAGCTGTGCTTGGGAAAAAAGAGGATAATATCTTCTATTCCATTTACTACATCAACAAGAACTTCACAAGGGCTAAGGTAAATTACACGGTAACTGAAAAATATTTTTTAGCCGTTGTGTATGTAATTAATAAGTTTCATCACTATATTACTGGATATAAAGTATTTGTCCACACAAATCATTTAGAAATTCAATTTTTAATGAATAAACCTGTGGTAGCTGGTAGAGTTATTATATGGTTGCTTTTACTCCAGGAATTTGATATAACTATACTTGATAAGCCTGGTCAAGAAAATGTGGTTAGAGACTTTTTATCCAGATTACAACAGCCAAATAATGAACCTACTTCAATCGATAATGCATTTTGAGATGAACATCTCTTTGCTATATCAGCAAAGAGCCCATGGTTTTCCAATATTGCAAACTATCTAGCTACATGAAATTTTCCACCACATTTCTCTCTGAGGGAACAACGAAAGCTAGTTGGAATCAGTAGACAATACACGTGAATCAAGAAAATTACTCTTATGCACTGGCATTGAAAATGTCATGTGACATTGTGTACCTAAAGATGATGTCTTCGATATACTTCATACATGCCACACATAACCATGTGGAGGACACTTTTCTACTTAGAGGATTGCTCAGAAGATTCTCACAGTAAGTTATTATTGGCCTACAATCCACAAGGATTGTAAATGCTAAGTTCATCATTGCGACAAGTGTTAGAATATCGACCGACCCACATGCTCTAACGAGATTCCCATACACCCACAGTTGTCCATAAAGCCATTTGAGAAGTTGGGCCTTGATTTTGTTCACCCAATCAACCCACCATCAAGAAATAAGGAATACATCCTTATAGTTATCGATTACATAACCAAGTGGGTTGAAGTTGTAGCTTTAAAGCATGCTAGAGATAAAAAAGTAACAGATTCCTTGTACTTTGATATTTTCACAAGGTTTGGTGTGCCATGAGAGATAACCACAAATTAGGGACCATAATTCACGTCTAAGCTCATTTATACCTTGGTTCATGAGTATGAAATTTTCCATTGCAAGTCTACACCCTATCACCCTCAAGCCAATGGGTAGGTAGAAGTCACCAATACAGAGATTGAGAATATTCTTACTAAGAAATTTTGTCTTCATAAGCATGATTGGGATACATGACTCCTTGAAGCTATGTGGGCCTATTGAACAATGTGGAAGACCACCACTAGTCTAACCTAGCTGCCACAATAGTGGTTTACAATTTCTGGGAGGAACTAATTTTTGCTGAAATCACATATTTTTAGAAAATATAATGATTTAAGCCTTGAAAATTTCCATTTAAAGAATTCCAATTGAAGAGGGTTTGATCGAACTACCTTAAATCAAAACCCCTTGGATAGAACCCCGCTAGTTTTAAACCATACCTATAACAGAGTCTCCTTTACACCTATCAAAATGCTGATAAAAAACCACTTTTGATTTACCTTTTGGGGGATCGAATGAATTCATTTAAAATTTATTTTTTGCAAGTATGTAGTCCTTATTATAAGCTTCCCAAAAAGTATAATTTTAAATAAATTTAATTTGACTATTATATTTATTTTTTATTTCTTGTGAATGTAGGTTTTTCACTGAAAATCAAGCTCTCTGTTCTGCACATGTGGAAAAATAGTAGATTATTAAAAAAAAAAATTAAAAATATTAGTGCACCAGATATTGAAGTCCTTGATCTAACAAAGAAAAAAAAATTGAATTTCGATACATACAAAAAAAGTTATGCGTTATACAGTCGCGCTATGTCTGAATTATAATTGGTTTGGATTTGAAACTTGATTAAAGAAAAAATGTTCAATAAAAAACTATCTAACCAAGTGGAAGCACTAGATATCAGAGTTTCAAGTCTAAATTTAAAAGAATTAGAATTTTATCCTTCATGGAAAAAAATTTATATGTTATATGGTGAGCGTCACTTTTTAAAAATGTTGTTTTCTGAAAAAAAAACTAGTTTTCGAGGGGGATGGAAAAAGAAGTCAATCTGATTCCAAAAATTTTGAAAAAAAATAAATTTAGAATCTACAGAAAAAATTTCATGAAACTCTAGTTTGCATCATCTTCAAATTCCTCATGGTTTAGCTACTATAGGTGACCGAAAGTGAAGATTTAGTTATAAAAAAACATTTTAGTGTCCAGTTTGGCCAAAAATTGTAAACCACTATTGTGGGATCACTTACGAGCTTGTCTATGGTAAGAAGGCAGTTCTTCCAATTGAGTTTGAGATAGAAAATCTTCGTACAACACTACAATTGGGTATGAGTCTTTCTGATGCACAAAAAGCATGCATTGATCAATTACATTCCTTAGATGAATTGTGCCAAGAAGCACTCTTCCATGCCGAGGTTGTTTAGAAACAACATCCTCTATGGCATGACCATCATATCTGACAATGGTCATTCCAACCTAGAGATTGGGCACTCTTATTTGACTCCCGCTTCCAAGACTTCAAGGGAAAGTTTCACACACGATGGTTGGGACCCTATGAGATTTAGACTGTGTATGCTAATGGTGTTGTTCATCTTTGTACAGTATATTCTGAAAGAACTCTCCTTGTCAATGGTCACCACCTCAAACTATACAAGAAGCCTCTTTCCAAGCAAGCTTTCTTTTTAGAGGTGGCATAGGAACTCACTATTGTTCCTTTTGGTCTCCTTCAGAATTGACCACTACAAAAAAAGAAAAAAAAGAAGCAATAAAAGATCCAACAATGAAAACCATTTTGGGCGTTGTTGGTCGGTTAATGTTCAAAAACCAGTTTTCAGTGAGCATTACCTATTGAATAAACTTAGTGGTAAAAATTGATTTTTCAGCATCACTAAGAGTTGGTAGATTGAAAACCGAGCAACCAGAAATCTATTGTCATTAAATTTAAAAAAAAAAAAAAACCCCCCTCACTTTTTCACCAGGAACTATCTCACTTTGAGTTGCCGGTGCTTGGGTCCACTCATTTTTCCAACCCATCCTCATTCATATCATTTTTTTGTTCCTGGTCAGTTTCTGGACTACTCCATTCCTACTTTCACCTTTCATGCTATAATTGTTGTTTGTGGCTTACAACTGACAGCCATTATCCAGGTTGCACTTTCCTTCCTGTCATTTTTAGGGACATGAACTGCTGAGTATGTCTTTTAGCTCTAGAAGCCTTTTTGCATCTATCATGAGGAGTTCACTTTTATTTCCAGTGGCTAGTTCCATGGTCCATTCTCATATCCTCACCGACCTTAACACTTTTTCTTCACATATGATGGTCAACCTTCATTGGTCATCTTCTTCCACTAGCGGATGCTCTGTTTACCTATCATGCTGCCATCATCTCCTTTTCGGCCACTTGGCAGCCTCCGTCCTCTATACTGCCACATTTCTTTCCATTACTACCACCTAGCCATCCCTTTCAAGAAATTTTCTCTTGGTTGTTGTCATCCATGTTGTACAACCAGCCCATTCCATCACCTTTATTACCACTCTAGATCTCTTCCTCACCGTCCTCTTCTTCTTCATCATTTCATAGCATGCAACATGCCCGCTTCCGGCCTGGACTCATCATTTCACGCTTCCATAGTGGTAATCGATAATTTGATAACTCTTAATTTATTTTTCTTGTTTTATTTTATATTAATTGTTACCTTTTTGCAAATGGTGTGTTTCCCCATGGACGGTTCAGCCAATCAGTTGGGGGAGGAGTTGTCATTGTAATCATATTTTTCCAAGATGCCACTATCATTATTAGCATTAACTATTCATTATTACACCATGCCGCCATTCCTTGTCAATATTTCCTTGATCAAAGCATTCATTTCCCCAAGTTGCATTATTATTGTTAAACCGCCTTTTGCATTTTACTTATCTACATCACTGTTGTTGAGCTCCAGCAAGACTTGTCATAGTAAGTTTTTGAAACATGGCTAAAGGTTACCGTCCATGCCATGAACCCACCACACTGCATGGTTTAAAATAGCATGTCGAAGCATACAAAAAGTTTAAGAAGGTTGGTTGGAATGTCTATTACAAATGGCTGAAAGGGTTGGATGATAAAGTTGCACTAGAATTTTCCCTTAACTTGTGCAAACAAAAGGATACTGTTAGAGGGTTAGAAATTTTAGTCACCATGGAGACCATTGTAGAATTTTCTAGACTCCCACTGAAAGGATAGCAATATTTTCCTAAGAAGTCTAAGCATTCCATAGAGCTACAGCTAATACAGAAGAGATTCAGATTGCAGAGGAACTAGTCCATGGAAATGGTTGTGGGGCAGACCACCAAATTGCAATCTTTGCCAAGGCATTGGAAGGAAGTTGCCAGGTACATTATTCATTATATTACCTTTGAAGGAAGGTTTCAGTATTTTTTTTCCCAACATTTTAAATTAATGTTACATTTGCAGCAAGGGTTGTTGGTCAATATCCCATATTTTCTTTACTGTGCCCTGCAACGAATATCCAAAACTGTGTGAAGTTATAAACCTCACTACTTGTCCACCATAGTGTGATTAAAATATTAATAATACATGAATTGAAGTTATTGTCTCCTCTTGGTTACTAGGACTCATTTGTCCATTCTCAAGACAATGAGGATACTGGACCCTCTGAGGAAGAGGAATCTTCCGCAGAAGGTTCCTCTACAAACAATTCTTTTGATGAAGAGTTTATCTCTAACAAGTCACCTAAGAAGACTAATGAAAAGAAAAATAAAGGAAGCCCTAGTGAATCCTATGTACAAACCCCAAAACCTGGAAGCAGAACTACTTGGAGTGCCACAAGGCGAGATGCATTGCAATCCAACAAGCCAAAACCCTCACCTCCAAATGAGAAGGGTCACGAGAAAAATAAATCCTTAGAAATACCACCCATTTTTCAATCTGGTGATAGGAAGGGAAAACAAAAATTGGATGTTTCAGCCAAATTAGATAACCTAGCCCAGGTAGCTGGTAGAGTGCTGGGTTATGAGGAAATACAGGTCTTGTATGAAGTAACGGGGAAATGAGGAAAATTCCATAGGGAGTTTAGTAGGGCCAAACACTAGAAGGAAAAAGAACAAGAATTCAAGCAACAAGCCAGTGAGTCTTGTTGTGCATGTTTTGCACACACGCCCCGCCGTAGGTAGGGACCCCTTTTTTTGCTCCCGACAGGCTGCTTTGCTCCTGTCTTGTTTTGTGTGCCCCATTTCCAAGCCCAAATTGGTCATGTGCCTTCAAACGATCAAATTCCCCTACCCAAATTCACCTGCTTGGGGTATTCAAATCCGCGGAGAAATAAAGTCCCCCATCCCCTTTCTGCCTTTTGTCTTGCTTTGGCTGTTTCAGAAACATCCGTGGACCCCTGTCGGTCTAGTTTCCACATTTTTGGCTTTGCGGACAACTTTTTGGTGGATTTGGGATGTGTTTGGGGTGTTTCAATGAACTGCCAAGGTTTCTTCAAAGTTTGATTGAGTTTCGATGGTTTCGGAACTTTCCCTCCAGAATTCCCTTCCTCCTTGGCTGTTTGGAAACATCCGTGGACCCCCGTCGCTCCCGTTTCCTCATTTTTGACTTTGGGGTCACCCTTTTTTTGGATCTAGGATGTGTTTGAAGTATGTAAATGAACTGCCAAGGTTTCTTCAAAGTTTGGTTGAGTTTCGATGGTTTCAGAACTTTCCCTCCGGAATTCCCTTCCTCCTTGGCTATTTGGAAACATCCGTGGACCTCCGTCGCCCCCATTTCCTCATTTTTGACTTTGGGGTCACCCTTTTTTTGGATTTGGGATGTGTTTGATGTGCTTAAATGAACTGCCAAGGTTTCGTCAAAGTTTGGTTAAGTTTCGGTGGTTTCGAGCTTCATCCCCTTTTGCTGTTTTGGAACATCTAACGGCCGCTTCCCTTCCGGCCTTCGAGCCCAGCCCCTCCGTGGCCGTTTCCGGGGCTCCGCCTCTCCGGGCCTGTTTTGGAACTTCCGTGGCCACTCCTTCCGGCCTCCCGAACTCGGTCCTCCTCAGGTGCTTTCCGGAGCCCGTCCCTATCGCTTTGAACATCCGAGCCTGCCTCCTTCTTGGCTATTTTGGAAACATCCGAGCCTCCTCTTCTTCCTGCTATTTTTAACATCTAGGAGCCCGCCTCTTTCTCGGCTGGAACATCCGGGAGCCCGCCTCCTTCTCTGTTTTGGCTTCCTCCGCTCTACCTTCTGACTTTCTTCCGTCTTTCCTCCCTCTGGCGCTCTACCCTTGAAGCACGCATTAATGTTTATGTCCAAATGAGCTCCAAATATGAATATCAAGATATTTTGATGATGCATGGATTGATCTAACAGGGAATTTGTAGGTTTGACTGACATTTTCCTTAACTCATGTATAAATGCACTTACGACACTTCGTGTTTGCAGGAGTCAAGAAGCCTTCTGTAGGTCTATCAAAGAGGCCCATTGAGGGAGTTGTCCTACCCTTTTCCAGATGATGATGATTTCTAAGGAGCTTTCTGCTTGGATCAGGGGCCACCAATCCATTGATGCCAATCGTCGACCGACTCGTTTGATCAAAGGAAGAGCACTACAAGCACATCAAGCAAAAGATAACTTTCTGGCAGTTTTAGCTACAGTGAAAAGGGAAATCAGCTAAATGACAAAATTGCTACAGTAACTTGCACTAGATGACAAAACAGGGAAAAGACAAGGAATGTATTTTAAATTGCTAAGATAATGTGGGGCAGGTGAAGCCCTAATTTGTATTGAATCTGATCCACTCATTGTAATTGAATCCTAGCCATTCATTTAGGCTTTGGAAAACTATAAATAGGGGCTTGCCCCTCATTTGTAAGGGTTGGAGAATTGGTGTAAAGACATTCTGCAGCAATAGAAAGCAACATTGCATGATTTATGGGTGTTCCTTTTGAGTTTTCTCTTTATGTATGCATGGTTCACCTTCCATGTTAGTTTTAGTGTTAGTTTATTGAATGGGAGTGGTGATGGTGTTTGTTGTTTTAGTATTTGATGGATTTCCAGCTCATGCTTTTTGTGGTTCATTGATGATGAGTCACTTTGCAAAGCTAGTCTGAGCTCATTACTTCATTGCTGCAACTTAGTTCAATTACATGTGCATAATGTGCATGTGCAGTTTGAAAATCTGCAGTTTAGAAGATTGCACGGTTTTGTGCAACTGTAGGTTTCTCTTGGCCAAGCAAAACCCAGTTTGAAGCATGTCTACTTTAGCATCACCATTGTTATGTTCATTTGTAGCTTAGGATTAGAATAGCTTTCTTAACCCTTCTCCTTTTGCTATTTCTTTTAATCCTTGGTTAGAGTAGGACCCAAAGCATCGCCATGAAGCTAAATCAGATGAACTTGATGAGTTTCAACTTGCTGTTTTGAGTGGACAACCACTGTTCATTCACTTTCAGCACTTTGAAATTGCATTTGCAAACCCAACTTCCCATGCTTTGTAACTCATCCATAAGACCGCCTTGTGATTCCAGCAAATCACATCAAAAAACTGAAATATTCCAAGCACTGTCAAGACCTGACATTAGAGACCTTGGGATAGTGTTTTGCAATCTGATTGTGGAAGATTGTCTTTCAAGAGAGGTAGTGCACCTATGCACTGCCTATGTTGAAAAGTGCATAAAAAACACATCAACAAGTCTCTAGAAGATTCACCTAGTGCTGACCCAAAAAATAAGCCAATCAAAAATCAACAAGACCAAACAAAGGATGGTAGGGTTATGACACCACCAGAAATGAATCAGGAACATGAAACTGAAAAAGTAGTGAATTCAGAGATAGAGGAATAGATTCCAGAGGAACCAATGGACAATGTTGATAATAATCCTCAAACATAGATTAGGGCAGAAATCATTGTCGGGTATGTGCAGGATCATCATGGAAAAAATAGGCCCTTAAGTGGCAAAAAATTCAGAAAAATCAGATTTAGGAAACTTGACGTAAAAATTTGAATAAGTTATCTTTGTTATTTCAAAAATGTGTAAGAATAGAATCTGTAGAAAATTGAATGTAGTTTCTAAACTACTACGTATGTTTAACAAAAAATAAATCTATTTGGTGAAAATTTGAAATTTCAATGCAGTGGCACTTAAATTTCAAGGAAAAAATAAGAAGTAGGTGTATGTCTGACCACCCTAACCACAATAAAATGATAATATTTTTTTATAATATTTTAGATACAAGTAGAGAACTCATGCCCCGATGTGATGCATATTTTTTTGTAATTTTTTTCCAAGTAAATAATTAATTATTATTTTTTTATTACAAATTTTTAAAAAATATAAAAACTCGTATGTCTGACCACCTTAACTTGGTCAAAACTTCATTAACTTCAAATATTATGTTTCTTAATCCTATAATATACAAAGCATAGAATGTGACACATGATTTGGATTCAAAAAATGTGATACCGTTTGAAAGCTATAGATGTTTTCAATCAGCCTATCAATCAAGACTTTAGTCATAATTTGAATAGAAAATGAATAATAATTACTTATTAAATTCAAAGTAAAGCATAATTTATATTGGTGGAAAATTGAGAATCTCCTTTAAAAACCCTTTTCGTTTCATCAATTTTGGGTAAAAAAATAGTCGTCAGCCACATACCCATCATATTGCCACTTTTTGGCCCATCATGATCCTGCACATACCCTATCCATAAATTAGAACAAGAGAAGCCAAAGCATGCTACACCATTTTCTTTTGACCCCCATGAGGATTAGAAGACAGATGAATTGATTGATGATGTGAATGTAACTCTTTAGAATAAAAACCCTAAAGCCAACGAGGAATTTGAGGAAGAAGATCTTCAGGATTTGAAAGTTGAATTGGCTAAGGTACAGAAAAAAATTAGACCTTACATGGGTTGTTACAAGAGGCCCATTCCACTATTGATGCAAAGGAAAAAAGAGATAAGTGAACTCAAGGCCAAGCTTGAAAAAATGAAAGTTTCTCAAATGTTCATCCAGGAGCATAAGGAGAAGGTCTGAGCAATGCAACAACAGTGGGTTGAGGAAATGAAGAGCACTCTTCAGAAGCTCACCACTCTACTTGGTTTGTAATCTTTGCATGAGGACATGCAAATTGTCCAACTGGAAGGAATGATGAGTGTAGAATATTCCATTATTTTTTCCATATATTTTCCTTTTTACCTTTGTTTCTATCTATATTCCTATCACCATTTTCTAAAGGAACCTGAATATTTAATAAAATGTGGAAAAGAGATTAGGATTAGTAAATTTCCAAAAATCATGATAAATTCTAATTGTTTTATGTCCAAATTTCAGGGGATAGCTAGAAGAAGATCGAAGTTGTTACAAGCATGGGAACCTTGGGGAATCGGTGGCATGCAATTAGTAATACTTTGTTATGAAAACTGATAGTTTTGTTTTAGATAAATTTTTTTGACTCTATAAGTGGCTTGCAACCCTTTTGTCACTTTATCAAATTATGTTTGTGAGTGGCCAATAGGTTGGATGAACAAACTTAGCTACTGCTGGAAGCATAATCAATCTATATAAATATGCATGTATGTTGAATAGAGATATAGAGAATTGATAAGAGACTACTTGTTTATGTTAATCACTTCGTTTTATTATTGTTGAATGAATAGCATGGAGTAGATTTTGTGATTGCAAGTCTCTAATCACCTAATAGCCAGAGAAGGTAGGGACCACTTCATGGTTATTTCATTTCTTGTCTATTATCTATTAAGCTCTTCGTTATCTATTAAGTTCTGTTATTTATTAAGTTATCTCTAGAATCTCTTTGAATGTATTTAAAGCTTTATTGGATTATTTAGTATTTGTTAGATTATATAATCAGTTAGCTGGGAGTGATAGATTACATGATTAATTAGGAATAGAAATATATTGGCGCTTGATAGCATAATTTATGAAGGTTATATTTTTGTTGGTTGCAAGGCGAACTCTATTTAATTCATTCATAGAAATATTTCTATTTCATTAAACATTTTCAATTTTGTCATTACCAACCTGTCTTCTATTGCAGAATTATTCTTTTACAGGTTCCTATCACATTTGTGATAGGAAGTCAATAATTCATACTTCTACCTTATTACATGTTATTTTAGCATGCATTCATCAACCCTTGGTTTATGAATTGTAGCCCTTCAGCATATTGCCACAACACGGTTCAAAAGCCTACGTTCCTAGATTGACACTTTAGGATGAACTGAGGAAACCATTTCTAAAAGATTGAATCAAACCTATTTCAAGAGTAATTTAATACCGTAGTTTAATCCATTCACCATCATAACCCCATTTCCCCCTTTTCATATTGATTCCCACCTAATTTTCTTCTTTTTATTTTGGTCAACCCAACTTTTGATCATTGTATTTTTTTAATTTTGGAGTCCATTTTCATCCAAGATCTATATTTTGCATTCATTTGCATTGCATTCTAGGATTGAATCTCACTTAGTGTTGTTTAGCTTGCATTAACTTTGCATTTCATTTAAGGTTTTAGGATTGCATTTTTGGATCTCTTGAAATCTGAAAAATACAAAAAAAATAATCATTTTACAGATCATTTACATAAAATTGCATCATCATTCACTTGCATTCAAAAATTGAATCAAAATTGTACATCAAATTAGGTCTCCTAGTTTATCATTTTTTCATATTTTTCATTTGCATTCAACATTCACTTCATAGGAAATTCAAATTGTAACTCACTATTTTAGATCATAATCTAGAAACCACTAGAATCAACTCAAGAATCTATAAAAAAAAATTTAAAACCCTAACCTAGGACCCATTTTCCCCTAGGTGAATGAGTCCTTAATCAAGGTCATTTCCTAATTTTATAGGCATTGAAACAACTATTTTGACATTCTATTTTGTTGTTTTCAGTCTTTTGTTTTAGTTTTTAGAATTTCTATTAAGTGGAATTTATCATATTTAGCTTTATGTGATAAAATTTAGTGCATTGTGTGATTTCAAAATTGCATTTACAAGACATCATTTTTAGGTTTGTGCATAGAGTAATCATAAAATTATCTTATTTGGAATTTGAAAAATTGCATTACATTCTAGATCATTGCATTTCATTTCACCTTCTTTCCATTTTGAGTTTACATTGAGTTTGTGAAACTTGTATGATCTTTACAACTTGGTGTCCTATTAGCAATAATGCTGTGAGATGTAATTTGAGAGTCATGTCATCCCGTGATACACCATTCGTCATGGATATTTGGTTCTCCAACTCTTTCACTTTAATCCTCTATGGATCATAACCTTCATACCTTATTTCCCATGAATTCCCTACATGCAAAAAATGTGCATGATGTTGCTAATGTCTTGCAAGAGAACATAAGAAGGATGGATGAGGAAATAGAAAAATCACAAAAAAAATTGAATTCTAAAAACATTTCTAGTAGTGTCATTCTTTCTTTAGATAATTTGAGGAAAATGCTTGAAAGTTACCTTAAAAGTCGAAGAAAGAGTGATTAAAAGGTTTGAAAATAAACAAATAGGAAGAGGCCATGAAGAGGAGGTTGAAGGGAGATCATATGGGGCAGATAATAATAATAATAATAAATCATAAAAAAGAAGACCAAGACAAAAGCAAAAATTAGACCTGTATGATAGTTCATATGGTCCTAGGGGTCAAGATTCAAGAGGTAGAGGAAGATCGAGTACAGGGTTTGGAAGAGAAACCTTTCAAGGAACTTGTATCAAGTGTGGAGAAGAGGGTTATAAAAAAATATGCATCACATCTAGACATGAGTCCTCTACTTATATCTAAAATCTTATAAAAAAATATTATCATTTTATTGTGGTTAGGGTGGTCAGATAAACACCTACTTATTTTTTTCATGAAATTTAAGTACTACTGCATTGAAATTTTAAATTTTCACCAAATAGATTTTTTCTTTTTTTAAATAAACTTAGTAGTTTAGAAACTAAATTCAATTTGCTATAGATTCTATTCTTACATATATTTTAAATAACATAGTTCTAGATGAAATTTTATGTGATTATTCCTATGAATGTGTATCATATTTTGTTAGGAAGTCCTTGGAAATTTGACAGGAAGGAAATGCACAATGGTTATGCCAACACATACACATTGATGAAGGATGGAGTGAAACACAAATTGAAGCCATTGAAAGAACAAATGGGTAAGGT